>BOPP01000254.1:851121-888702 GCA_017312745.1 Gryllus bimaculatus
GCGGCGCGGGCGGGGCCAGGGGGCGCCGCGGGCGGGCGGGTGGCGTCCGCAGTAGCGGCCAACAAAAGCGGATAACGCTGGGCAAGCAACGCCCGCGCCCCCCGGGTCCCCGCTGCCTCTCGGCCTTGCCAGTGCTGTGCGGAATCGTTCAGGGTCCCGAGCGGAGCCGGGTCGGCTTCTCCTACGCAGCCGAGAGAGAATCTATGGGTCGTAGGTGTTGTACGGTTGTTACGAAGAGCCCTGCCACGAATAAGATTTGGACTTACGCGGGATAAAGCAGTCGTCCGATCGGGCGAAGGCTGGTATGGTACGCTGCTGGGCAAAACAATTGGGCGCTTACCGTTGTCTAAAAAGTATAGCACCAAATTTTATTATTTACGTTTTTTATTGGTCTGATGTCAAAAAAAAAACGAAGTTAGTTTGGGAGTTATAAGGGAGATATAGAATATAATACTTTAAGCCAACTCAATATTTACCGGCGTTGAAAATGATGACTCCAATGGTCCAATCCACAGCATCGTTGGAAAGTCCACGAAAGATGTAGTCAGACGCTGCATATGCAGGTGAATGTGTCGATCGAGCATATAGGTCGTCAATGCCATCCGCTATAACCACAAGACAGCAATGTCCGACAATATTACGAGTACATTAATTTTTTTGGGTATCTGCATTTTTAGTGTCAGCCATTATAATTTTCGCGTAGCTAAAGGCAATGGCCTTCTGTCGCCATGTAGATCACGGGTTCCTCAGTCCGGAAACCGATCTGACCAGGATAACGCGTGATGTCTCGCGATTCGTGGGCTTCACGACTACAAGACGACCGGTTGGCGCGGTCTGGGCTTTTCGTGCTGGCTCAATGCTCGAGCATTCGCGCTGGATCACGAGGGGAACCACGAAAATCTCCGGTCAGACGGCCGCGTCATTGCATTGAACCCGGTCCTCGCGAATGGAAGTTCAGCGTACATGTGCCCTGAGCCTCATTTGCTCTGTTATTTAAAAAGAGAAATTATTGAATGTTTTATATATTGTTCAATCTTGTTTTTTACGTGTTTGCAAATAATCATTTTTGATCGTAAAGAGGATTATTGACTAATTTTGAAAAACACGTTCATGAAATTAAAGATTTCAACATACATTTTATGTCTTTAAAGAGGAATAACGAAACACAGTCCAACAGTTGCCTCGGCCACGCCACCTGACCAAATAGGGGAATAACTGGTTCGTTTCTCCTCGTGGCACTCAGCAAGCGAAAACCAATTCCAAAAGCTGAAACTCCCTCCTTGACTCTTTGAACGCTAAGAACCAATAAAAAAAGATTTCAATTATCTCGGCAATTGGACGCAATCCCTCAAAGACGCTTAATGAGCCCTTTGTCGCGCTGTCTGCGCGGTTCGCATTATCCTCGGCATCTCTCTGAAGCCGTCGGCCATCGGAGCGGCTGCCCAGGGGCAGCGAGGGGGAGAGCAGACGCGCGACGCACGGAGCGGGGCGTGCGGGGGGCGGGGCGGGGAGGGCGAGACGGCGTTCACATAGTAGAATAGTGCGTCCGCGCCACAGATGCGTTCCGTCCTTGTCCGAAAACTTGTGAAGAACGCGATAAGCCTATCTTGTGTATGATCTGAGTTCGACTACCGTTTTTTAAATAAGAAATTATTTCGCTACCCTGTTCGACCCGGCCCGACCCGGGCCCGTTGTAGGGTTTATTAAATTTACGAAATATAACATTGCATTAAGCCTCCTTCGTGTATATCAGGCGAGACAACCACACTTACTTATTTGGAAATTGCTTATGTTTTAAGTCTATATACAGTATGTATTTACATTAATACACAAAAGTATAACAATTGACTAAAAAATCATACCATGCTTGATTAAGAAAATATCAGCACTGTTTGATACTGTCTGTATTCCGAGCGAACTATCGCACACATAGCAAGAAGTTTCTGGCAGTAGCTAACCTATAACCGAGCGCCACGGCATACATTCCAAGTAACACCAGAGTCCTGGAAAACGAGCGTGCCGATACTGCGTATAGCTGTCCAAGTGTAGCTCTTCCAAAGACATCGAGCACGTGATCCTATGAGTGGCATCGAATGCACTCCAAAGCGACGTCACAACATCATGCGCAGAGGAGATGAGCTCCTTGCAGAATACCTCACGAAGAGTAAAAATAAATATTGATTCTGAACTATTATTCCATCTCACACGAGATTATGAGATTAATGACTTATATAGAATCTACTATTTTCGTGTATTCTACGGTCACAACTACAAATCAACTCGATGATGATATTGATATATTCGTTATCAGATTTCATATACTAACAAATAGATATATATATTCTAGCTTCAGTATGATCAAGCAACGACGCAGTTCTACTATGTGCTAGACAGGAACGCAATAATTATATATGTTTGATGGAGATATAAGCGCGTCCACCACACCGTTCCACACTCTTTTAGAATCTCTATAGAAGTATTCTTCTATATCCAAATCTGAGTCTAAAGTGCCAAGAAGCTATAGGTCTTGAGTATACTTGAACAGATTGATTATGTGAACGTGAGGGAGAAGTATATCCTAATCGCGTTGCAAACAGGCGTGATCTCACTCCACCGAACTGCAAAATTACATTGACAATATAAGTAGAGAAGCGACACACCTTTGCATGTTATAGAATAACTGTGCTCTACATAAGCATCTGTGAGTGTTAAAATACGTGAGAAGAGTAAAAATACTTATTCTCTGCCGTACACTCAATATTCTTCATACCGTTCTATGATGACACATAGCACAAGTTCAAGATGCGAGAATTTGTACTTCCATATCTGTAACTATAGAGATAGCTGTCGCAGCTTGAGACGTGTAGCTAATACTTAGCTAAATTACTGACCATATCCACCGACGGAATCACCCATACAACGCTCAGAACTAAATCCCGCAGTTCCCCTGGCGCTGTCGTAGAATGCTTATCACACAGTGACAATTTGCAGTATCCAAGATGTATTCAATCCCTACGCACTATTTAATTCGCACCCCTATTAAATATAAGTTCGTGATGTGTCTGTATAATATTCGATGCGAAGTAATCTATATCCGTAAATAATCTGTACTCGATGTCTAGAAATACATGAGAGTATGCATGTGGAGAAAGTTAATGAACGTATATTATCCTAGCACGAGGACTAGGACGCTATTTACTTCCAATATCATTTTTCACCGTGGAATATCAACAGTATATTAAATTATTACACAAACATATAATGCGATAAGTTGAATTGTGTGCGAGTCGTTGAAACATAAATTAAGAATATATGAGTGATACACAAAAATATATGCAGATATGTAATAAATATCACCAGATACTTCGTGAACCATATGTGATAAGCAACATAACGTATTATCAAAATCAGATCTTAAAATTGATCATGTGAGCACTCTAATAAGTACTAAAAAATATATCTCGTCCGTCGTCATTACTCTCTCATTCCTCCCCTAGTACATATGGTATTTGTCTTTATTATGATGAGATACTGAGTGTGGTGTAATTATCAGAATGTCTATGCTTTGTTTCAGTAAAATAGATATCACAAAGTAACAGAGTCCGTTATTTTTAGTTTTGAGTTTGTCTGTTGTTAGATTTTACATATGTGGGCGTAGACCTCTATCATGGATTTAATTTAATCTTGATTCTCACACTAGGTCACACCGTCATCGCAAGTAATGTGAGCGCTCGAAAGAGCAAACCCAGAGTATAGTTAAAAGAAGTATAAATATCCACCGCCTCGAGAATGAATGGAGAATTCTTTCCCACACTATCCCCTCGTCCCATACTTCATGCACTGTCCTTATTATCTCCTCTGTCCTGACATCCAAAATCTCTACAAAAGCAAAGTAGGTGTAAAAAGAATTTCCCAATATTCTACCCAGTGTAGTAGTGATATACACTACTGGATAATTCTTATCAGCCACCGTCTCACGAGGAGATACTGATACATGGCAAACCTGTCAAACTATCTATCGAATTCACTGCTTTTCTCAGTTCTCAGACGCCACACTACTCCACTACGGATACGCAACGGCAGGTACACGAATCTCTGCATATCCTTGTCTATTCTGTCAGTGTAGCGTACTCTTATTCTGCCTCCATAACGCCACTGTATCACCAGATCAGACTTCAGACACTCGCACGCAGAAGCGCGCGATCACGAAGTCGAGCTGCACTAGAGACACATAGGAGAAGAGAGAGTAAATGCTCATTCCCTTCACAGTTGCAATTTTTGACAAGTCAAAATCTTGTACTTCACGCCCCATGCGTTTGATTTGGTCGCAATGAGGGCAATGAAGCACATCAAATAATTAAACAAAAAACGTAATACAGACAATAGCTCTGAATAGCGATTGAATGCTAAATTTAGAAATCACGAAAAGATTTATACTCACGCTTATCATACCATATTGTTGCAGTAGATGGTGTTCTAATATTACATGTGTGTCATGTAATTGTATTTCAAACAAATATATTCATCATCGAAGTTGATTGTATTCTGAATACAGAACAAGACAATAACGTAAACCAACTGAAATGCTAATAAAGGTAAAAATTTAATTTTCCTCTAAAAAAGGGTCTCCATTGTTTGTGGACCTTTTCTTCGTATATTGCATAAAATTAATAACTTTTATTTGTAACATAAATTACAATTTAGACTGTCAACTTCTGAATGTTGTTTGTGTTAATTGTTATAATAAATTGCATGTGATTCGTAATAACCTCGTATAAATGTTTCTTAACAAGGCATCTGGTATTTTTAGTCAATGTATATGTGTTGTATTAAATGTAAAATACAAACTGTATGATTAGATTAAAACATAAGCCCAAAAGAAGTGTAGTGTTTCCCTGATAATAACTGAAAGAGCTATAATGCAATGTATATTTCGTAAATTATAACCCTAAACGGGCCGCTCGGGCGGGGTCGAACAGTAGTGGAAAAATAATTTTTATTTAAAAACGGTAGTCGAAACGTCAAATCTTACACAAAAGATAGGCTTACGCGTCTTAGAAGTTCACGACCAAGGACGGACCACTGTCGCGGACGCATATCTAACTGTCAAAACCCCGCCTCCTCCCGCCCTCCCCGCCCCCGCCCCCGCCCCCGCCCCGCTCACGTGCCGTTCGCGTTCTGCTCTCCCTCCGACTTCCCCCTGGCGCAAGCCCCTCCGAGTGCCGACGGCTCCAGAGAGAGCCGAGGAATCAATCGAACCCTGCGCAGACAGCCGACAAAGGCCGAACTTTTGAGGATTGCGCCATGCGAAGATAATTGAAATCCTTTTTTAATGGGTCTTAGGCGTTCAAAGCAAGCAAGGAGGGAGTTCCAGCTTTGCAGATGGTGTTCGCTTGCTGACTGATGCCACGCAGAGAACGATTCCAGTTCTCGCCCTATTGAGTAGTGGCGTGACGAGGTCACTGATTGGAACTGTGTTCGTATTCTACTTAAAACCATAAAATGTATGTGAAATCTTAATTTTCATGAAAACGTGTTTTCAAAATTTATGTCAATAATTCCTTTACGACAGAAAATGAATATTGCAAAAAAACGTAAAAAAAAATTTGAATATAATAAAAACATTCAAAATATTTCTTTTTAATAACAAGAGCAAAGAGCTCAGGCGATGTACGCTGACTTCCCATTCGCCGAAGGAACCGGTTCAATGGCCCAAATTGCCCCCGGCCGTCCCTGACCCCCGGGATTTTCTTGTTACCCTCTCGTGATCCACGGCGTAATGCTCTGAATGAGCCCACAGAGAAAAGCCAGACCCGCGCAACCGTATGCGTCTGTTATAGTTCGTGAAGCCACGTATATGCCGAGACATCACGGGTTCCTTGGTTGCGGTTTCCGACTAGGAAAACCCCGGTATCTAATTTGCGACAAGGCCAATGCCCTTGCTACGAACTTATATGGCTCTGAATAAAATGCGTTTAATACCAAAAAAATTAGTTGTATCGTAATATTGTCGACATTCTGTCTGTGATATATTTATTCGATGGCATGAGCGACCTAATCTCGATCGACACATTCAACGCATGGCAGCGTTGACCTAACTCGTGGACCTTCCGACGATTTGCTGTGGGTATGACTTATTGGAAGTCATATTTTTCAAGCCCCTACGCCCCCGCGCTTCTTCGGCGGCTCACTTCCCCGATTTAATTAAACTCGCAGCTAACTACATTTCAAAAGCAGCTCCTCGGGAGCCGTTTCTGCAATTACAGGCGTCCGTGTGCGGCGCGCATAATCGTGATTAATTTATTAGTTTGGAATACTTTAAAAGTTAGTGTGTGGAACGACTTTCATAATTAAAAACTTGAGACCGCCTTCAGTCACCCGTTAAAGCACGGAACACTTGGGACGGTGCCTAACTTGCACGTAGACAAACAAGGTAGTCAGGACGTGGAAAACCATACTTTTATTGGCCTCTCTCTTACCCCTCGTACCATATCTGCAATTAACAACCAAGTACTATACTTAGGGTCATTTTGAACCCCAAACTTTACTGACTTTTGGAAAAGGTAAATTCGAATGTGTACGGCAATAGACTGGGTATACATATTTATTTTTATATTAGTATGTATTTTATAAGTTGTATTCAATAAAATAATAATATAATTTATTCGCCCTATATATTTGATATAAAGACGAACCTCTACCGTGCATTGTTGATACATAATGCTTCAGAAATATTTATAATAGTTTATGAAAGTTATTTCGAGATAAATCAAAAATTGACTGTATCAAATATATTTTTTAAAGTTTATGACAAGATGTTTCAAATAAGAATGGAAAAATAACATTCTATACCTATGTCCAAAACAGTCTCATTTAACGAAAACAATTAATAACACTCTAATAAAATTTGAAAAATATGTGAAAATGGTTTGGTATCTGCATAATATCAGCACGTGAAGACTCCAGAGATGGTAAGACGATTAAAGTCCAATAAAGACCAGGAGTGGCGTGTTGTGAATGGAAATAATGTGGTATCTAAATCCACGATACATTATTGAAGTAGTGAAATAGCACTGTAAAACATGAGTATTACATTAAATATTTAATATAACTGAAATATTTAAATACCGTAATAAAATGAATTAAATAATTCCATTTACAATCACTTGAAATTTTTTCTCGCACTTCAAGCCTGCAGTATTTCTTATGATAGATTGTATTTTTACAGCTGCATATCAACAGGAATAAAACAATAAAAGAGATTTAATCGTAAGCGCATTGTAGTGGGAAATAGATAACACAAGCATTTCAATGTTTCTTGCAAAAAAATATTACTGTGATAATTATTAACACCCACAGAAATCGAAAAATTTTAAAATTTATTTCACATTACTCAAGACGGTCGTGGCAAATTTTGTACCCCTAGGGCAGTACTCCATTAAATAAAACAACTATGCTACTCAATACCTGAACACACGACAACAGAATAGATATTTACAGAAAGTCCCAATTGAGAACACTTCTTGCGAAACTTCTCCACCTCCGTTTTTCTGTGAAATATTCCTGCATAACCCAAACCCTGAATGCACGAAACAGATGTTCCTTTTGTTGAGTTCCCACCTCCAAAAGGCGCCGCCGCCCCTCGCAGCCTCCCCTGCCCGCAGCCCCAGCGGATGACGAGCGCCGCGCGGCGGCGGCGGGGGCGGTGGTGCGGGGATCGATTCTCGAGCCGAACGCCACGCGATGAAGACAAATCGCCCGCGCGGACGCCGCCGCCTGCTCGGCCAACAGAAACTTCGATATCTCGAAGCTTGTGGGGTCGAGGGGGAAAGAAAAAGTTCGAGTTATCGAATATTTTGATATAGCCTGAAAGTCGCCTGCGCGGTGACGACGCAGCTATCGTGGCGCAAAGCAACGTCGATATCTCGAATTGAGTGAGGTCGTAGGGAAAAAGAATAAGTTCTAGTTATCGATATTTTGAGGCCTCTTCAATATCGTGTACGCGATGAAAGGTGTAATGTGGCGTAATGGTACCCCGATATCTCGAATTTGGTTAGATCGTAGGGGAGAGAGAAAGTTCGAGTTATCGAATATTTTGAGGTCGCTTCGACATTCCATTCGCAAAGAGATATATTAACTTTTGTTGTACAGTGGAACTTCGTATCTTGAACCTAGTAAGAGCGTGCGAAAAATAACATATCGAGTTATCGAATACTTTCAGTTTGCTTCAACGTCCCATTCACGAACAAAGAAGTAACTTTTGTGGGTTTGTTGAACTTGGATATCGCGAATCTGGAGAGGTCTTGAGGAGAAAGAAAACATTCGAGTTATCGAATATTTTGAGATCGCTTCCACACCGCATTCGCGTAGAAAAATGTTGCGTTTTGTGATGCAGTGGAATATTGTTAACTCGAATATGACCAAAAATTATTGTAAGCGAGTAGGATATCTCAAAGTTACATTCATGAAGAAAGATGTAACTTTTGTGGTACAGTGGAAAATCTGTATTTCAAAACTGGAAAAGGGCCGTGAAAAGAAATAAATTCTTCGAGTTATAGTATGCTTCTTAGTGATCTCAAAGTTGCCTTCGCGAATAAAGACGTAGCTGTAGTGCAATAGAACATCGATATCTCAAGTCTGGTGAGGTCTTGAAAAAGACAAAATTCGAGTTAACGATTATATTTGAGCTCGTCTGTACGTCGCAAGCGCGATGAAAGATGATAAGTTTGGTGATGCAGCGGAATTTTGATATCTCGAATATGAGCAAACGTTCGAGTAGCGGGTAGGACACCTCAAAGTTGTATGTGCAATGCAAAATATAGTTAATCTGGTGCAGTGCATGTCTATATCTGGAAGCTGGTAGGGGAAGAAAAAGTTCAAGTTACCACATGTTTCTAGAGCACGCAGTGTCTTGTGTGAAGGAAGATGTATTTTTGCAGTCCAGACTTTGATATGTCGAATTGGGTGGGGGAAAGAAAAATTCAGAGGTATCAAATATTTCGTCGACGTTGCCTGCACGAAGAAAGATATGTATTTTGTGATACAGTAAAACTTCAATAGCTGAAATTTGATAGTGTGAAGAAGAAAAATACGATTTATATAATGTGTGGAGGTCGCAAAGGAAGTTGTAGCTTTTTACGGTTCTGCTAAGCCCCACGTTGTTTCAAATTTAGAGATCGCCACATCATTTTCTCTGCGAAGAAAGATGTGTTCACATTTTTGGGGTTCGGCGGAACTTCGAGGTGAAGAAAGTTTCGACGCCACATTCCTGTTTCCTTCACCTTTTTTAATGTAATGAAACCTCCATGTTTACAGAGAGGAAAAATAGTTTGTGTTATCAAAATATTCATTACTCGAGGTTACAGTTATTGAATATGATAAAAACGAGGGAATAAATAGAGGAATAGCTTCGTCCGATATTTGACGACCGAACGACAGTTATTCATCTTGGTAATTTTGTTGCGCAAAAATAATTTGATAGGGTGAAGATGAACGATCTTGAAACTAAAGAAATCAAATCGAAAAGAAAGAAATGTAAGAATCAAAGGAGGAATCAAATCGAAATGCAGACCCGTTTTTCGTTCTCAAAGTTGGGTTGCGGTGACCAGGTACTGATCTCGCGGATGGCTGCGCCGGGGTCGCTTGACATTGGAGATTTCCGGTCCGGCGAATGAGATGCAACTCGACATTGAGAGTCCGAGTGCAGAATAGATCGACCTTCGTGCTGCGCGGGTCCGCGCTGGCGTCGGCGCTGGGCGCTGCGGGAGAGGCCTCGGCATTCGCCTCTTCTTCTTCCTCTTCTTCTGCCTCCGCCGCCGCCCCATCGACCTCTCCGACCGCGCAGCCCGCCCCGCCCCGCCCCGCCCCGCCCGCCCCGTCCCGCCCCCGCCCCGCCCCGCTCCTTCCGCCCTGCGCACTCCGCCCCGGAACTCGCTCGTAAATCTCCCCTCTCGCCAGGAAGGACTCCGCGCCGCCCGCTTGTCCCGCCGCCCACGCGCCTTCGCCGCCTCCACCAACCACGCCTTCCCCGTTGCCCGCGCCACCCCCCGCCGCCGCCCACCCCGCCGCCTCCCGGTGCGTCCACCGTCCCCGCCGCCCGCAGACGCCCTGATGTCTTGCGCCACCTTCACTGCGTCCGCCGCCAACGTTCTCCCCGCCGCCCCCACAGAGCTCACCGCATCTGGTGCCTCCACCAAGCGCCCCCACTCGACGTGTCTGGTGTCTGCCCCCACCCGCGCCGTTCCCGCCGCCGCCATTTCCATCGCCTGCGACGCCTGTGCCGCTCCGGCTGCCTGCCGACGCTTCGACCTCGCGACTCATCCTCACCTCCCGAGCCATCTCGCCTACTTTATCCGGCCTTTTCTTCCCCTTTGCTACCGTTTTCATTCCCCCCGGCGCAGCCTTTCTTACAACATTTTGCGCTGGCCTTGCTTCTAGCGTTCTTCCCGATCCTCTTTTCTGTCACATCGACGCGCGACGTCCACTTTCTCAATCGTCTGTCCCCTACGCATTCGCGTCTCTTTTCACCGCTGTCTTTCGTCGCCACTCGAAGCCTCTTCCCAAACCATCTCATCTATTTTCCCTCAATTGTTACCATTTTTATTGTTCCTGATGCATTATTTCTTACATTTTTCGCTAGTCTTACGTGTAACGTTCTTTCGAACCTCTTTTCTGGTACATCGGCGTCCAGTTTCTGAATCTTTTGTCCCATCATACGCTTTCATCTTTCTCCATATCGCTGTCTTTACTTACGACTGGAAGTTTCTTCCCTAGAGATATCAGATAAGTTATCCCTTCTTCTCTCCTCCAGTGTCACCCTTTTCTTTCTTCTCGGCGCACACTTTGTTCTCTGCCCTTTCGCTGACCTTGCGGGTCTCGTTTCCTCCAGCCTACTCTTCTATAATTTCCAAGTCCAGTTTTCTTTACATCTGTCCCTGTCGCCTCCACCTCTTCCTCTCCGCCGCTGCCTTGCATGCCTCTTCTTTCTCAATACTCTCCGTTACTGCGTCCTTTTTTCCTATCTACGAAGTTCTCGCTGGACTGACATCCTGCGATGCTTTTGAAATGGCGTCTCATTTAGCCCAGTGTGTTTACGTCAGCATGACTTAATTCCACGCACATAAATGAAGCAGTCGGAGAAGTTACGATTTCTCTGAAGCACCAAAACTCCCGGCTTACGTCGGGATTCGTAAATAGATCAAGGCGAACTAGAGACGGCTCTCTTCCGGTCTAGTTCCCGCTTCCAGCGTGAGTCAGGAGAGGGCGCTACCTCAGAGGCAGCTAGAGTGCCTCCTGGCCGGAGACGTGAATATTGTGTGGGAAATTGGTGGCCTGTCGAGAGAGTATTTGCTTTCCCGCTAACTTGAAGCTATTTCGAGCTACAACTTGCACAAACAATTCCACGACTCCGCCTCCACATTAAACATACACTGCCGTCGCCTTCGACGCTAGAATGGTACCTGTTCGAATGAAGATTTGTCCCATGTCTTCATCTCTTCAAAAGAATGGAAAAAGACAAGTCATGCTTTTTGTGCCAAACAGAAGGTCAACTAGTGCATATTGATTCGTGGAGTGTTTATAGAACAAAGATAATTCTGTATATTAATATAAGACGTGCTTCATGATGTAAATTTAACAATGTTAACAAGTTTTGTTTCTTTTTTTTGTGTTTTAGCCTTCCATCCCTAATTCCATCAATGTTAACAAATTATTGCATTAAATGGCATCTCTCCATGTGACTGATGAGATTAAAGTGGAAAATAAGCGTCAAGTAAGAAACTTCATAATATACATTACGACAAGGAGCATTGTAAGTGTCCATAAACACACGGGATAAGGGACACGTTTTACCTCTGCTGTTGTACGCGTCTTTCTCAGCCCGAGAGCCACAGGCCATAATCCCGGGAGTAAAACTCACGGTTTCTCGGCGCATGCTTATTGTCTTCAGGGTGCAGGTGGTTGACCGCATTCCGAGCATTTGGACGTGCGACCCTGTAGAGAATACTGTCATTTTAAATCTGTGGAAGTGAATGTTACTCCGGTGAGCCAGAGTCTCGGAAAATCCGGTCAAGTAAAAAATGGAGTGTCTTGTGGTTCTCTTCTGAACGGGATTAAAAAGAGAAGCGCAAGCCACGACGGGCTAATCTCCTACGTACACCGCACTGATCCCTTTTCGTTTGTTTACGCAAAACGTGGGAGAACAGCAACCAGAAATAAGCAAGGCGTGAATATGATCTGCAAGCCAGGAAAGATATCTGCTTTTCCTTGCTTTTAAAAATTCGCAGTTCGCGCAATCGTTTAAAAAGAGACCTTTCCTAAATTAGACAGTCTTATGTTGAACGGGCTGCGAAAGTGGAGGCCTCAATATTAGCTTTTCTGTATGTACGAATGAAAATGTCTCGGGCCAGGTTTGTGCCGCCACACGGCCCGCGAGTATTATGCGGAACACAAAAGGCGATGCAAGAAACCAGGCTGACGTCAGAGCCCATTGAGGGAAAGGCGTGCTCGCGTGGGCCGCCGCTGCCCGGCGAGGGGGCGGGCCGAGGCGGGAGAATCGGCGGCAGGGAGGAGTAGAAGAGCCACCGGGCCGCAGGCGGGGGGGGGGAGGCAAGACCACGGCGACGGCCCGTGCACTTGGGGCAGAGAGAGCCCTAGAGGAGGGGGATCGTGTGCCAAGAATTTGGGCAAATTAGTCGGGAGAGGGAAGGAACGAGACGACTGTGTAACAGGCAGGGATCAACGACCACGCGTGGACTTGTGGCGAGGGAAGCTGTAGAAGAGGGGTATAGAGGTGGGAAGAGTTGGGGCGGATTCGTTGGGAGAAGGAAAGTGGAAGGAGTGGGGGAGTAGGCGAGTACAACGACGGTGCAGGGACCGAGAGATGAAGGGGGTGGGTGGGATTGGGAGAGCGCGGAGGCAGAGCTAGGCGGTCGCGGCTGTTGGGGGCGGGGCTAAGGGAAGCGTGCGCTTGGGGGCCTGTGGCGAGAGGTAAGCCTAGTGGGGAATGAGCGGGCCGCTTCGGGCCGTTGCGTCCCCCCGCCCCCGCTCGCGCTGCGCCAGGAGCCGCTTAAGCGCGCAGTTTCCTGTAACGGCCGATAAGAGGATGCGCGGCGGAGATAGCAGGAGGCTTTTCGGGGCGCTTGCGTCGGCGGGGACCCCCCCCCCCGGCCCCCTCCGCGTCCTAAACCACCGCGGCGCGGGGTATCTTCTGTTTTCATTGCCTCTTTCCGACATCCAGATGTTCAACATCTCGTGAGATGACTTTAAAAATAAATTACTGACAAATAGCAAAAATCAAATTACACTATGTGCTGTTCTTCATTTGTTGGATCTTAAGGATGAAACAGATAAGTCTTATTAATCACAACAATATCATTTTAATTAAAAATGAATACATTTAGTGTATAAAATTTTTAAAAAATTGAAGATCCAACGTTAGATAACATATATGACATGACAATACGCTCTCACAAATTAGGCGCTTATGACCAAGATCGAGAAATGCAGATTTTAAAGATTATTTTCGGAAAGAAGGGCACTCCTTTTTCAATTTAAGTTTCCTCTGGGCATTTCTGCATTGCGCTGCACACCCCTCCCGTGCAGGCGCCGCTTGCTTTGCCGGGTATGATCGCTCTGCTGCGTGCCCACATGATCGTTCACAGCGCACGCAAGCATCAATCGGAATATGGCCGCTTTGTTCGTGAATAAATTTACCGTAACCCTATATTCACCGTTCAATTCGGACTTTGTGGTGTAGATTTCCCTTGTGCTTGTAAATGCCTATTCGTTTGATTGTGACCCGATGTAATTATTAACACGGTCGTCTGAGTACTTTGTATTATCAGGTCAATCATATTTTTAAATATCCACCTGGTAGGTCATGAATATTAATATTGTCTCATTAACTTCAATGGAGCATAAGCAACTGCCTTCATGAATAGTAAAATCAGTGCGAAAGTATAACTTTCTCTTTCTGAGCAGATGATAATTATTTGTGAACCTGGATGTGCTCCAAATTTAATACATTCAGCATATCGGCATTATTATTGTGCAATAAGGGATTTGTATTACATTCTTGCATGGGATCGTTTTCTTTTAGGTACATCGGGCATAAATTAAAGAATTGCACCGTTTCAAAGAGCCTCTCGGTTTCGCTTTACACAATATTTGTGATTTAGTTTTTGTTTCGATTTTTGAAAACTCTACGATGTTTTTTTCCTTGTCTCTTGATTAGGAAAATATTGTGGAATTTCTATATGTCGTTCATGGACTGCAACATTGCTACAACTTGAACAATACGCTTTTGGAGTGATGATCATTATTTTATCACAAATGTTAACAGAAACTGTATAAATCCCTTTAGTAATGGTTTTCTTTGATTGATCAATAATTACGCGTGTGGTTCCTGCGTATCAAAGGCCAGCAAACACGTAAAACACGTTCATATCTCAAGTTCATTTTCCGACTTGTTCCGGAATCGCCGTCGATAAACGCAGCACATTTGACGGCCAGTGACCGCCTGCGAGCCTGTGCGCTCGTTTTAGCGCCGGTGTGGAAAAGGGCCTGGCTCCAGAAGAGGCCCCGACGTGGCGCGCCGTGCGCGGGGGCACAAGTTCGTTCTGTTGTCCGCATGTGGCTGCCGGCGGCGATTTATGCGCTCGCCGGCGCCCACGCGTAGGCCGCCCGTCGGCGTCGCCCCGGCAGGAATTGGCGTCTCTGCGTTGGCGGGCGAGGCGTGGGCAGGACCGACCATTCGCGTAACGCGCGTGAAATGAATCTAATTACAGTATAAATGGTTTTATTGCGATAGTTGTGTTTGTATTTGCACTTTCAGGACGTGGACGTGATGTGGCTTTTCTACCGGGAAAAGGTAGGTCAGGGCATCAACAGACGTCACTCCAATGCCTCTGGCCAGGAAGTCCTAGGGTTCGAGTTCTGGAGAAGAAATCTGGCCAGTTGCCCTGATCGGCAGTTTTTCGTAATTTATCCGATTACACCAGTCAAATGTTGAAGTTACCAAACGAGTCACGGGCCGCGCGTGATCTTACCTTCCTCTTCTTTGTCCTACCCTCGGCCGTTACTTTCACACACCTCCGCTAACACGCACTTCACTGCCACACATGCCAGGAGGCCTGTCAGAAGCTTAGGACTCGTCGCCACTGAGGCGGTGCCCCACTGGTGGGAGACACCTGGTTGGAGAAAACCCGCTAGCCTACGGCAGCGGGCGACGGATCTCGCCATCCAGCGGGGAAACATACCGAGAGAAAACATTATCTGTACTTATGGGATTAAAGACTAACAGTTGCTGTGCTGGAATCTCTGACAATCAATCATTCCGACGTTTTTTCTAGCCTGCTAGGGAAGCTAGCCGTGTTCCCGAGCCTGAGATTGAAGGTGGATGTGGTGATCACGTCGCATAGTAATCCTTTTTTTTCTGACACAGCTATAGAAACTACAAAGATTTGTATTAGAAAGCTACAGCTTTACTTTTGCCCCGCTGGGAATAAAACCCCGAGCTACCTCACGGAAAGCTAGCATGCTCTCTTGGAGCCACTCCACAGATGATTAGAGTAGTTTATTTGTCAAACACTGTACAATAATCGTAAAAAAGAGATAAATATTAATTACTGTATCATAACATAGCAAATCTCAGAATAAATATTTCAGTCATCGCAGGCTTGTAGGAGTATCAAATGTGAGCAATTTTTGCCAAGTATAGTGGGAAATTTCATTCAACGAAGTTTCTCAAAACCCCTTGATTCTTAGGCTATCATCACGCACAGTCTACGGCAAAAACGTCTGGACGCGACCTGAAGAACACTACTGTATGAGGAGTTGCATATCCGTTAGGGGCAAATGTCACGTGTGTAATTTTGGTTTATGCAATTTTTCACCAGATATTCAGTGGCAAAAAGGGGTCATTTTGAATCCCTTTGTAAAACGTGTGTAACCCTCTTACACAATCTGTACAAGACGCACGAGCTAATCTCCGACTGATGCTCCGATAGTGCACGTTCAACCATCAATCCTAAAGAGACACACAAGTGACCGCGCCAACATATTCCCAGCCGCTGTGCGCGCGACACCCGACGAAGCACTCAGACTTAATAAGACAGCCACTTCCGCTGGCTACTCGCGCAACCGGTTACGTAGGGCAGGGCGCTGCAGGGGACTCGCCTCCGGACACCGGCCTTCACGAAGCAGCGCCTCCTGCTGCTCTGCAACGCCCCCTCTACAAAGCCCGCGCGGCTTACACACATTCGTCACTGCACTTAGAACGGAGCAAATGAACAATACCCGCGCCATTCCTTACCTTCACTTGGAACCTGGAGAAAATTTGGGGCGCACAAGTGGCATTTGACACTGGGTGGGCCACCAAGTCTCTATTCAGCGAGGCGTAATAATCAAAATTGTAATTCAGTAGAATAGTAGCGCCCTCATTACATATTTTTCTGACATCGCTATTGATGTAGGTTTTTCGCACCCGGAATTTTTTAATGTCAAATTCGAACTTTTAGGACCTAATTAACTCATTCACGCGATTTCTAGTTGCGCTCAGGCTCCAGCGTTTGCCCCTCACATTTTTCATTGAACCATCTTGATTGAGGGTAATCATTAAGGACACACATTATTTTATTTCGATTGTTTCTAGTGGGGCTATTATTTCCCAGTTTCAGTATACTAAAAAGATAGCTGTTGGGACAAAAGACAAAAATTTACGATTTTATTATGCTATAAATATTTGAACAATAAGTATAGTACAATACTTTGGCATATTGAGTATTGAATGCGTAAATTATCAACATTTATGAGTACTGAGGAAACTTTTGTATTAATATTCAGACTTCTTGTTCATAATTTACTTCATACAAATTGTGACACATCATTATATTAGAGAAGGCCGTGTTGTTGGAGGCAAGTCGCGAACCTCATTCCAGTCCTCGGACAAGGAAGAGCCAACTCCAAAGAGCCATAAACGTTTCGTTTCCTTTCTGCCGCCGCGTGCTGTATTATTACTTTCGGGTTCGCGGAAGCGTGATGTGGCGTGGCTCGGAATAAACGAGATAATTTAATAATGAAGCGCCGCAGCGCCGCCGAGGAGCGGACTTTGGAAGCCGCGCCTCTGCTGTTTCCTGACCTCGGCCCGCGCGCAGGCTCGCCAACTTTTAATTAAGCTCGAGCCGCGACGAAGCGTGACGTTCGTTAAGTTCTATCGCAATTTCTACTCGCCTGTTATGAAACCGACCGAACTGCGGACTTTCTGTTGTTCGGCGGTGGCCGAGAGAGCAGCAGGTGAGGTCACGGGACAAATGAAGGGGAGAATAGTTTGGGACAGTGGCTCTTTCAGGTGTAGTTACTGTTACCTGACGGCGGATAAGAAAACAACTGACTGCAGAAATTATAAAGTACAGGCGCGTTTACATCTCGGATGAGAACAGTTCTTTATCGAGTGATGCTTCGAGTTATGAAAACAAAACTGAATTTTAACAACTCTTCGTAGACTAACTCAAATTCGTATTCAGTACGAAAAACAAGAGGACCGTTGTGATGAAATGGCTTATGAAGGTTTTATTGGCTGTTACATTGAATGAGTTGTAGTTCTACTGAACTACTGAAGAGGGGAATGGACAAAGTCGCACTGCTCTTTACACCAAAAGGATTTGCTATCAAGTTAATTGCAAAAGTGCATTGACGATTCTAGAGGTAGATGCATCGTCGCATACAAAATACTTGAAAAGTTCATATAACATTTTCTCCTGTTTAATTGAAACACGAAAGTGATTTTTGTTCTTTAACGATGTATTTGTATTTCCTGCCGAACATCTTAATTCCGTAATCGCTATCATGTTATCTGATTGAAATATTGAATATCAATCTTTGAATAATTCTGTAGCAACGAGATTAACGTATCAGAAATGTATCGCATTTCTTGTTGTAACAATTCAGGACGATTGGAAAACGAAACGTAGTTTACCATTTATTTGAATCATTAAGTCCAAGTCGTTAAAGTTAATCAATGTTGTCCATATACATTTTGAAGATCGACATTTTAACAAAATAAATATTTCTCAAGAATTTTTGAAACTATGTATTACATAACGTTTTACTTGTTTTTTAAACAAATTGATCATTATTTCACATTTCAATCCAGAAATTTGATTGCACTATTAGGAGAAATAATTTAGAGAAGAATATTTCGACAGTTTAGACATGTAGTTATTTACAGGCAGAGAATGTAAATAAACACATCAGTTGGTTTTAACTAAGTACGCGGAAGAAAACTATAAACCTTGTAATCTGTTTAAACCATCGTGCTGCACGGTTTCCAAGTTATGTCTAATTTAACGATTGTGTGTGCTTGGTTTGAACTGCGTTCCAATGAGCTAATTATTGAAAATTAAACAATGGGGACGTGTTTGGGATCATTGAATCACTAATGTAAATACGTTGTGTGAAAAACGTTGTGTGACTGGAGGACAAAGTTCAGAGAGACAAAACAACACTGAATGTAATTTAACAAGACTTTCGAGGGTTCTAGCATTCATATTAGTAGTGTATTGTGTTGAATTGTAGTGTCAAAATGCGTTTTGCTTCATTTATAGTGTATGCACTTGTGTATAGTATAGTGTACTTGACATTTGTTTCATAAGTATTTTATTGTAAACGAAGTTGTAAAATTGCTCTAGGAAGAAAACCAAAATGCTATTTCCATTGTCTGTGAACGTCGTTTCAAACTAATGAAAATAATACAATATAAAGCGATGATGTGTGTGACATTACGATACGAGAGAGTATCGTAAATTTCACACGTGTGTATTAATACACATTATATCGGATTCATACGGTACTCTTTCTACGACTTATAGTAACGTTTATGTAAACTTATTGAATCGTTTCATGTCAGTTGACTTGCAGGATTCAGGCAAGGCCACCTGGGAGACTGCTTCCTACCCTATCCACCGTAGGTGGCTTTGTTTTACAAAACCGCCTGCGAGGGAGTACAAAGGTTTCGCCAATAATTCCGACGTCACCGTTTTCCCTTTTTCTCTTATTTCTGAAGGTGTCAATTCCACCTTTGATTCATTAGACATTTTAAACGAAAAAAATGGCCGTTTTTTAAGGACATTTACTCTAATGATTCTCAATGATTTCAATTCAAATTTCAAATTCTCAAAGCACTTGGTTTGTACGCATATCTGCGATTGGTCAAAAACGTATATCATAATGAAATCTGTGTCGTAATGAGTATCATTATGCAATGGGTTGCAGCCATCAAATGTCAGAATTATACAATGGGAGTAGAAAAAAGAATAAATAATGTCACCTAGCGTCCAAAAAGAATTTGAAATCACGAAATTTAGAAGAAGGGTAACTACGATATTTTTATCAGTGATTTATGTTATTTTATCAGTTTAAAGTGATTCAGAGTGATTTGCACACAAACTAATGAATGATATATACTAAATTGAGTTAACAAAAGGTTTACTTCGTTTGGAATAAAACAACACTTGTTAAGTAGTAGAACGATACATAGTAATGTACTAGAAATACGAACAACACATTCTTCCCCTCTCGAAGTTGTCAGTAATTGCGGTCGATCTGAACCACATTCGGTGCGGGTCTGTGTGTAATCGATCGCTGACAACTAATCGAAACAAAACGTATTACATCTCTGAGTGCGTAAATATGAGAACTTGCACACATGGTAAAGTCCATCATCGTGGCCAGTATACTCCGATTACAACAGTCCGTAAGTCATATCCAGGCCACGACCTGGTAGGAGAGTGGGACAACGTGGCCCTCTCCTTGCAGCCACTGCGTTTCAGTGAGAGAGGTTTCCAGAGGCATCATTCCGGAGGCAGGTCGTGCACGCCGTAGACCTTGTTGTCGGCGGCGTCGTGCGGCGCGTCGGGCAGCTGGGCGCGCTCCGAGCGGTTGCTCGAGTACTGCACGGTGCAGACGCGGAAGTGGTAGCGGAGCTCGATGATGGTGCTGACGCTGAGGGCCGCCTGCCAGCGCACGCCGGGCCCCAGCAGCACGTGGCGGCCGAAGGGCGTGTGTAGCAGCTGGCCCGGCCGCACCAGCTCCACCTGGGCGTCGGCGTGGCAGCGGCCGTCGTGCGCCAGGCGGCGCTGGCCCCGGGGGCAGCGGCCGCGCGCGTGCACGCACGTGCCCTCTGCGCGCCGCCCGCGCGCCGCCGGCTCCTCGTCCAGCGCCACCACGTGGTCGCGGGGGCAGGGCCCGCGCGCGTGCAGCGCCGCGCACCCACTCGCCCCGCCCACCGCCACGAGCCCCGCCTGCATTAGGGCGGAAGGAGGCGCTGACCTACACGAGCTAACTCCAACCAGCAGGCCAAGTCGCTCGAAGGTCCCCACTGGCCTCCCGATAAAACGTGGCTGTGTGGTACGAGAGGATAGGATGAGGAAGAGTAAGGAAAGATCGCCGGCGTCGTTGGCTGCAACATTTGCCTGTTGGAGGAAAACACGGAAAACTACAGATCGAAGCAGCCGGCCCCTACAATTCTCCTCCAGCGCGTTTCCGAGCACTTAAGGAACGTGGTCATTGGTGTCGTTAGCATAGGAAACTGTAATGTCACAGGAGGTGGCGGTGTTGCTTCACTATAGAAGTGCATGAGAATGTGTAGGGGTGGATATAAGAGGAGATAAGGGATCAAGAGTGAAGGAAGAAATAGCCGTCCATTTCTACTTTCGCCTTTCCTAAAAGGAATAAAAGTAACTTTGGTAAATATGGGGTAATTTTTTAATACATTTTAATAATTATAATTTTTAAAATTAAAACTAATATACAATTCAATTGTTAAAGATTTATTTACTGTTTTGGTTTTAAATGTTTAGTAAAAAATATAGTTTGCATTTAAAAATTTTAATTTTAATGCAATAATTCGTCAATCAAAAATTAGACAATCAAACATTTCGTTCATTTTTTTATCAATTCCTTCTCTTCTAACAGCAAACGTATGTTTTAAGTGAACTTCACAAATACATTCAATCATTCACGAATCTAGCATCCATTCCGTGCATATAATGTTAAAAAAGCTCAGATGCGTGAAAACGAGTGAGATTGATCGCCTTGAGTCTGCAGAGCGGAAAGCCGAAGTTTCCAGTCCCAAGGCGGTGGCATATTCCCATTACCTGGTATGCAACAATTGGACCGGATGACGCCATCACATGGATAGACAACGTAGACCCGGGAGTTTGATCAGACGTTTTCCTGGTTTTCTCTGGTCAATTATAGGCGGTTGCCGAGGCAGCAGCGGGTCAAGAACTGCTTACATTCCATACTTTCCCACCTCATCGCCGGTCCCATCTCTACAGCCGGGCGATGGGCTGCTCCATTTGACAGACTTCCCATAATTGAGAAAGACTACGGCAAAATGAAATCGAATTGAATGTACTCCGATTCTCGGGCAAAGCTCGAATTTCACTTTTGAAAGAAAAAGAACGAGAAGCAGGTGGGAAAAGAGGTAGAGGCGACGAAGAATTTGAGAATGGAGAAACTTTTGAACTTCACTAAATCCTCTAATTGGATGGTACTTTTGTTATGGCCTCACACACTCGGAATGCAATTTTCCCCTCTTTGTTCTGTGTTGGTGCTTATCAGTGTCCCAAAGGCTCCCACAGATCCCCTCGTCGGAGTCCAGTGTCGGAATCTCAGCCGAACGCCCGTTTGATTCCGCTTCCCTCGCCCTGCCATTACTCACTTTTTATCGGGACAGCGTTGCTTTTCTAAGGTTAAGGGCGTCCCTGTAATGTCCATAAAACACTTTGTCTTTGTCCGCGAAATATACGGTTCCGCTCGGCAGATTAAAACCGTTTCCTTGTCAAATGGCAATTCTTTAGTTGAATATCTTATTTACCGATGATCTATTTTTCGACGAACGAGTCCAAGTGAACGAGTTCAAGTGAGCGTGCGCCCTCCTTCGTTAAACTTGCGGAATCGTTCGTCGAAAGCGAGCATGCGGATCGGGACTTCCGAGGTGGGTTCTATACGTCTCGCCCGGTTCACTAGCTTCTACTTGTGATAATTATAGTTATTCATTCTTTACTTTCCCGCATTTTTCACATTAGCGTATTAACTGTCTGTCTTTCAAACAATTTGCTGATGTTTTGTTCGCCCAATGGTTAGAAATTGCTTGTTTCAACTCATTGTCATCAGAAAATTTTCTTCCCTGAACGCTTTTTTCTATTTTTGAGAAGATGTACTCGCTCGATGTCAAATCGTGATTGTAGAGCGTCTGTTCAACTCCTAGAAGCCATAGTGCTTCCAGACTTCTTCGTCATATGCTGTGTGAACATGTGAAATTTTGAGAAGAATCCAAAATCCATAATATTACGCAACTTATCCTATTCAATAACCTCTCTTCCCTACACTGATTAAGATGCAGTTTGCAAATGTCTGGCGTTACAAGAATAAAAGATAAAGTGTCCACAGCTTGCACAATTTGTTGAGAGTTCTCTTTCCACAATTAAGAACCCTTCCGAGAAGTAGATTCTCTGATTTAATTGTTTTCATAGTTGTTGAACAGTGGTGGGAGGCACCTGGAAGCAGGCGGCCTGGTGCGCGCTGCAGCGCAGGAAGACGAGCGGCACGAGCAGGCCCGAGGGGTCGCCGCGGAGCACGCGACGCTGGAAGTCGGGCAGGTGCAGGGCGGGCACGCGGCACACGCCCTCCTCCTCGGGCTGCGGGGCGGCGAGGGCGGCGTGGGCGGCGGGGGGCCGGGCGGCGTGGCAGCGGCACTCGACGCCGCCGAAGAGGTGGCGCGTGAGCGGCGCGTCGCAGCCGCAGAGGCGCCGCGCGGCCGCGCGCGAATAGCAGCGCCCGTCCCACGCCATGCGCGCCCCGCGGCACGCGTCGCGGAACGCCAGCCGCTCCGCCACCAGACGCCCGCGCCTGCGCGAGTGGGCTTAAATGGCCTCTTAATTGAAATACTGATCATACGCAATGGAAAGGGAAGTAAGGGTTTGTGAGTTTGATTCATTGACCAGTGATATTAGGAGCGTCAGCTGCTGAGGACACGTCCGTGTAGTGCATGATTTTATCGATGGGAAGAAGCTATGATCGTCGCCAGCTGGATGGTGAGATCCGTGGCCGACTCACCGTCGGCTTGCGAGGTTTCCCCCCTCTCTCACCAGCGGGGCACTGCTCCAGTGGGGGTAAGCTCACGGCTCTGCTCTCCCGACATGTAAATGCTAGTGTGGGTTAAGATAGGACAAAGAAGATGAAGAAAAGATCGCGCGCGGCCCGTGGCCCGTTAGAGCAGCCGGCCGTTTTAATTGTCCTAGTAGCGGCTGCATTCGATGCAGCTCTCTAGCTATGGTCGTCAATCCATCCAACGCCGGGACTCAAGCCTTAGAACCTGGCGGTCAGAGGCGCAGCAGGTTCCTCCGTTGGCAGCTCTATAGGAAAACAGTGATTGGGTTTGGCAATTGCGTTGGTATTTCGTAGACGTATTAATTAAACTTAAAAAAGGTTTTGAATACAATTTCTATTTAATATTGGTATTGTGATGTGTTTTCGTTGGTATTTGCAATGAAATAATTATATGAGTCGTCATTGACTCATGTAATTATTTCATTTGTACTTAAACCAGAATCCTGCACATTTCATCAGTTATGCAGAATTCGAGATCTTTGCAAAAGGCATTGGACACTTCTGGCCAGGGTTTGCTTATTCCGAACTTGCGACTGTTCGACTCCTCTAAAATCTTGTTTAGAAACTTCCTGGCTATGGTTAATTCGGAGGGACAATGGAGGGAAATTGGAAGAGGTGTGAATAAAAGATGGGTGAGCTGCATCAAAGTTGTCGAAGTAAGATGAACGGATTTAGAACTTGTTTTAAAAACACTCCGCATTTAACCAACCTTTTGATACATTGGAGTGCTGTTTTAG
This sequence comes from Gryllus bimaculatus, assembly GCA_017312745.1. Taxonomy (NCBI): domain Eukaryota; kingdom Metazoa; phylum Arthropoda; class Insecta; order Orthoptera; family Gryllidae; genus Gryllus; species Gryllus bimaculatus. The sequence continues at coordinate 875,031 of BOPP01000254.1, forward strand.
TGTAATTTAACACCCTAGAACCCTCAGTTTCTGCTCCATCGCATTGCCAGCTGCAACACAAGGCACACATTGTTGAACTCTACACGCTCGTTGGCGTATAGCAGCAAGGAGCGCTCACCCGCCGTCGAAGAGGCGCCGGCTGCCGACGAACAGCCCGGCGTCCTCCCTGCGCAGGCAGCGCCGCCCCTCGGGGTAGTAGAGCGTGTTGAAGCCGAAGCACACCTTCTCCTGCCGCGAGCACTTGATGAGCCGCCCCACGAGCGAGTCGTTGGCGTGGAAGCGCGCGTAGCGGCGCGGGGGCGGGGGCGGGGGCGACGGCGCCAGAAACGCCACCGACCGGGACGTCGGCGGCTGAGCCGGTGACGGTGACGGTGACGGTGACGGGAGCGGCGATGGCGCCGGTAGCGCAAGAGGAGCCGGAGGAGGCGGCGACTCGGAGGACGCGTTGCTGGCCGATGCCCTGGTGACGAGCAGGGCGACGCACGCGGCCGCGAGGGCGGTGCCAATGACCGCACGCGCTGGCATCGCAAGGGGCCCCTACAACGACGAGCAACACTTGATTAACGCTTCCAATCGTGCAAAGAATGCATGGCTCTTATTCTATTCATTTCTTCGCCTATTAATTAACGCATCAAGCATATACATTTAGTTTGTATGAAGTATAAAGTCAATCAAATCAATTTTGTATGGGAATGTATAAACAACATGTTTACATTGAATATATAACATGTTTACATTGAATTACAATAGCCATTATAATAAGTTGCTTACCGATTTCCAATCGCAGATACAGTATTCCGTCTGAAGCGATTCAGTTTAACACTTTAAGCGAAAACTTATCGAACCGTTAGAATTACCATTTGTGGTAGCTTTACTATCACTAAGCAACAGCGCTTCATTGCATTTCAATTGTTTAAATTAACAGGAAACATTTTACTGAACCCAAATGAATAACTTCTCAATGACAAATGGTATTAAGTGTTTTACAAAATAACATCATTTTCCTCTCAATATAAATTTCTGAAGAGCAATGTGTAGAAAGCTTCGGAAGATCATAAAATTGCTTGACTGAGAATAGCGGTCCCTCACCAATCCACCAAACCTGCGCCTCAAGGCCTGTTGTGAAATAAACAGAAATACGTTTCTGTAGGTGTTTATTTATACTTACTTCCATGGTGACATGCAGAGCAAATGTAGATTTTTTGTAGTATGTGTCATAGTGGAAGTGCACATCAGTACAAACCTGTTCCCTCTAAATGAAATGTATCTTAAAAGTGGGGAGACTTGTTATGAAAGCGTTGACGGCTGAGCGAGAGAGGTAGCGCCGGCCAGGCCTACCAGCCACCAACGCAGCAGGAAGACGACACCGGTGCCGATGATTTCGAACATCGATGTATTGAAGCCGATGTTTTTTCAACATCAGTGTTTTGTGTTTGATGTTCTTATGTTTTCGATTATTTGTTCGTGGATAGAAACTCTCACATTCATAATTTTATAAAAGTTAAATTACGAAATAATAACTGATAGTATCATTGTCTATTTGTGTTCGAACCACACGAACACGATTTGCACTACTTTCATCGAGCAGACTACCCAAACCCGATGTAATCCTGATACCATGATATTTCCTTTGTCTTTCCAAGCATTTCGCACGTAGAGAGGCGTTTTTAACTATATTCAGTTAAATTTTAATTATAAATTAATACATACGGACATTGTCAAATTAATTTTGTTACGCATGAATTGACTGTTAGAGGTTGAGGTTGATAAATAAGCTCAATGGATTTCGGTCGAAGTATTATTAACATCGATGTTGTTGTTTTTGTCGATGTCGCATCACTAGAACGCAGCACGTTGGGTCTGTCGGTGGCAACACGTGTTGGCACAAACTGAGTTGCTTGTAAAATATGTTAATTTGAAAATTGCATTGTGAAAATAAATTTGACAGGAACAATTTTATCACCGGACATACATTTTACTTGTTAAAATATAGAAATTGGCATATGTTACGTCATTTGGCAATGAGAAAATAATTATGAAAATTTGCTAAAAATGTTTAATTTGTTAATTTCTTCCAAAGTTTGGCGTTTGAATTATATTGAATATTATTAATAATCGTTTCTTCTAGAGTTTATTTTAAATTACATTGCTAGTTAAGTGTGTTGTGAAGTAAGTGTGTAAGGCCTTGGGGAAGTTCTTTATCTACAGATTGCTTGATGGTGGTGGTGGTGGTGGTGGTGGTGGGGAGTCATGTGTATAAGCAATTTGCTTTTTGCTGCTTCGCTGTAACATGTATCATTCTTTCAACCTCGAAAAATCAGGTGACGTTTCCACTGTTCCTGGCGTGAATAAATGTTTAAATAATAACTCTCTGAAACGTGAAGAATGCGAAGAAGAGATTATATTTAAAAAAGAAAAAGGAATTCATCAGAATAATGTTCAGAGCTGGTTGATGCTGTACAGAGTGCATCAGTTTTTATTTTGCTTGTTCCACATGAGAAGTATAACCCACCCAACCAAGTTACAAGAATCGGAGCGTGGCCAACTTGGCTGAATCAAAGCAGAGCAGGTGTTCGTGCTTCCAAACGACGAACTTCTTTCTTGGACGCGTTTTGTGCCGCGTCCGCCTCCTTGTGACGCCTGCGCGCTCTTTGAAGGGTCGCGCGCGCGTCGTCGCTCTCATTTTTGGGGGCGATGGGGGCGCCTTTGTCGCGAAGGTGGTTCCTCGGGCTCGGGTTTCCCGCGGCCCGGCGCCCAGGAATCCGACGGGGGCGGAGGGGGGGGCGCCAAAGACAAATGCGTGCGCTGGAAGGAGCGGCTTCGGAGCAGAGGAGGTTCATTAAACTAACTGACACTGCAAACGAGCGTTTCTCCGCACTCGCCGCCCCCCCCCCCGCCCTCTGCGCGCCGTGGGATCCTCCGTCTCTGCCGGCGCTGTCTTCGCATGCCCCCTTGCCGCGACGTGCAGTGCTGACACGATTCCTTCCCGCATTCTTTGTTCTCTCCCTCTCTCTCTGAACCTACCTCCTCTGTCTTCTTCCGCTCCATGGCTACTTCCGTATCACTGACGAGCGGTCACCTATGGTTCCGGCAAAAATTAGCCGTTAATAAAGGTTATGAGGTTTCTGGAAGATAAAATCATATCTAATTATACAATTTGCTATAAAATGAAGTATGATCTCGTTAAGTTTGAATTACCACAAATGACAAAATGCAATTTAAACAAGTAATTTAGGATTATTTGCCCCTTCTCACTTAATATCAAAGCATATGCATTGCAATTCATACGTTCAGTTCGCAACATGCAATTCATACGTTCAAATCATTACCTCTAGAAACTTTACAGCAAGGCTGTCTGACGAAGTAGTTAGAGACTGACCTTTAGATAGCATTCGTGCATGGGGCATGCTCCAAGTCCCTCGGGTTCTTCACAGAAGGGCAGGATGAGTAGGCAAACCATAGGAATGGTGTGAAATAGAAGAAACTCGTGTTGTTTGATTAAGAAATATTTATTCAAACATCTGTTGTTACAGAAAGTAATTCTCCTAAGACTGGATGTCATTATTCGAAAAAATCTGACAGTGCACTGTCGTAGAAAGACATTAAATCAACAGTTATCTTTACCACCTTTCGTCCTGTTATTACACAGATCAAAATTGCGGGACATAAGCAAAGTTAATTTAGAAAACATGTATTAGCCAACTGGTCATACAAAAAGGGAAATAAATTTACACGCGAGTTACGAAAAAATCAATCCTTTCACACAAAAAAATGGTTGTTAGTGCATGTGGCCGTTTGAGTATATTTCTCTGTAATTTATTTTTTCGCATTCATGCCGTTTTTTGATCCTTTACCATGTGGCTAATGAAACTATTTCGGATAATTGTGATTTCTGTAAACGTTCTCCTCAGCTACGTGTTGTTCTGCGAGTTGTGCTTTTCTATGCCGCTAGCTCACACGCGTAGCTAAGATAGGGCTAGGGCGCTAAGCCGTTCCTAAAATATGAAAATGTTTCAAGCAAAACCTATGGCGGGGGAGTAAAATGAGTTAAGTCAATAAAGTACAGAAACAAGTCATAAAACCAATACGTTAATGTGAAACTTGAGGATCACCCGTAGGCATAGAACGGGAAGTTAAACTCTTTCCTCAATATTCGATTAGAGAGTATAGTTTTGATGTGGGGAATTTAGATTTAATCCTAAACAATTAAATTTATTTTTCTCAATATCAGCTTTGACTTGTCTTTTTTCTTCACTCTACTGACTCATTCTGCTCAATATATCTTCAGCCTATCACACACGTTCTGGTAATTACCATTTTTATGTGAACTACTTTATATTTACTGTTTTAAATTGTTCGCATGGAAATTTTAGAATTTCTAATCTAGTCAAGATGAAAATGTCACATTTTGCGAAATATTTTTTGAAGAGGTATCTGTCTGTTTTGAAAGTTCGTTAGTAAAATATGCACTCGTCAAAATCCGTTTGAAAGAATATGACCGCTAGGACTGCTCAACGTTACCTCATTATACCCGACGGGTTTTTTCTTCACTCACTTTAATTTTGTGCTGTCCTTACTCCCTAACTACATCACTGAAGTAGGCGCCCGTGTTTGTTTTTTTAAAGATGCAATTCTTCTATTTCTTCCGTTATTTCCTGACACACTTACACATTCTTGATGCAGCATCAACGTGTCCGGGCGCTTGCATACTGACATTTTCGTTGTCTTTTGTTTCCTTCGTACCTCCTCTGCGAAATATTGATTATTCCAGCTCATGACCTACTTTCTTCTCATAATATTTGCCTTTGTACCTCCGCCAACTAGACACTCACTTATCCACGTGTCTACTGCGACGTCTTGGGTATACAACGACCTGTACGTTCGTATGCACTTCATTCTTTTCTTCCTGCGCTCCCCCCCCCGCCGTCTCCGTGACTCGCGTTCGTTGTCGTTTTCGCGCGTGTCTCCCCGCAGCGTCGTCGTCTTGTGTCTGCGCGTTATCTCCCCGCGGTGCTTTGATTGCGCCGGGTCATTTCCCCCTTCGTGCCTCGCCGATGATCTCGTCTCCCAAGCCCTTCTGCTCGTGCCCTGGCGACATCTTCTGGGGGAGGAAGGGGGCTATCTCTTCATCTTCGAACGCCTCCCCACCCCCCCCCCACAGCGGACGTCGGTGCTAGACCGCGCGCGCGGAGTCTCCAGTTGATTTCGTCGCCGACTTCCGCTGGGCTTAATCCCTCCGGCGCGGCGCCGCCTTCATTGTGGCGCGGCCGCCGCCAGCCCTGGATACGCAGAGATAGCGGCTCTCGCGAACGGCAAAGCTGAAACGCTGCTGTCTCTAGGCAGGAGACAGAGAGGCGACTGCAGCAGTCTCTAAGCGAGACGAAAGCTCTAAAACTCCGTAGATGGGAGCAGCTCCAACCAGAAGCACCCAAGGAGCATGTGAAGGGCACGCGCCATAAGCGATGAGACATTTCAATTGTGCTCAAGGAGCGTGTTCGATTGTATTCTAATTGTATTCGATTGTGCTCAAATATTATTCGCTTCTACTCTAAATGAAATGCTCTGGGCGATTGTTTTAAAGAGGAGTTCTGAAGAGAATTAACTGATTCTTATATGAAGCAGTATACTTCATTCTTGTAGCTGCCGTATCTCTCATCGCTTCTCGCGCTCCACCCCCACGACTTCGTCTCAATTCTCCTCTTTACGCCCACTTGCCTTATATAATTTTCCTTTCTGCATGTTTTATCTCGAGCGCTGCAGTTGTGTGTACTACACTCTCATAAACACGTCGCCTACTCCTGCAGCGGCTTTAGTGGAGCGCCAATGAATCACGGGCAAAAAATCCCCTCGGCTGCAGGCGCCTGCAGCTGTTGCCGCTCCTGCCGAAAGGCAGTCAGTCATCCGCCTCCGCGCCGCCGCCGTCGCCTCCCTCGCCCGGGGGAGGCCGTTTTTTCCCAGCGCCCCCCGCCCCCTTCGCCCCGCCCTGCACTTCATGCCCGACTGTCTTGACTCCCCGCCCTACCAGTGTTACCCCGTCTCGCCTCTTCGCCCCAACTAGATCCGCCCGACACGCCCCACCGCAATCAGCTACGTCCCACCCATCGACTCGCTGTCCCCGCTCCCCCAACCAGCTCCCACTCTTCTCTTCCCCGCCCAGTTCCAACCTGCACCTCGCTGCCCTGTCCCGGCCCCGGCCTGCTTTGCTTTACGCCGAACCGCCGCCTTCTTCCGGCCCTGGCTGCTCAGCTCGCCTGCTCCGCTCCGCCCTCCCTCCGTCTCGCTCCACCAGGCACGCTCCGCCCCGCCCGCCCCGCCCCGCCCCGCCACGCGCCGCCCAAGCGCCTGCGGAAGCGTCGCGCGCCCTGGGAAATGAAGGACGCGCCGCCCGAGATGTGCCAGAGCCAAACTCAAACATAAAGGGAGCTACGTGTTGTTGTTTTTTTAGTACTCCCCAGGCAGCTGAAAAAATTAGTGAACTATTTATTTTTTAAGTAGTACAAAAGTGTGTATTAATCTCTTTATCTAACAAAGGATTTTTCCTAACAAAAATGGTATTTTCAAACGTTTATTGAACATTTAATGTTAGGTTGACAATATGCACTTTAATGTATACTGTGGAAAGTTTAATAGAAAACTTATAATATCACCTTTCGTCGATATAAATCCATCTTGTATATTTTTGTGGGAAGTTGCACAGTTCATAGGTTTAAAAAATGTAATTTTCGATCCGTGTTTATTTGCTCTGGTTCCAGTTAAAAGTTTTCACGCATTTTCTGATAGAAAAAGTTTTATGTTCCATTATTGATTATTTAAATTGTACACGTTACTTAGCTTTATTGGATTGTCTTAAAGTGTATAGGATATAAGTTATTGCGTATACGTTCATACGATTTTTCTAAATAAAAATCTCTGTACAATGAAACGATTTAGTTTCTCATTCGAGTTTATTTGCACAAACTCACAAACTTTTAGTTATACCCATTTCTTCGAGTAGCATGTCGTTTCCACTTTTTTTATTGATTAATGATTAAACGGGCTCGTCAACTGCTAGTGTTATAGTCCCGTAAGTGTATTGCGTGTTTTAGCGCGGGTGATGCGCTGAATTTCCCACGCTGGATGGCGAGATCCTGCGCCAACTTACCACTCATTTCGTGTTTACCCCCAACCAGGTATCTCCCACTAGTGGGGCACCGCCCCAGCCGGGACAAGCTGCAGGCTCCCCGTCGTCTCCCGGCATGTGTGCAGTTACAGTGTATGTAAGTGTCGAGGAAAGGACAAGGAATAGGAAGGAAAGATCTCGCGCGGTCCGTGGGCCCATTTGAAAGGGTACTGCTCCGCAACCGCCTGATGTTAGTCGAGAAAACCACGGAAAATACTGATCGGACAGCCGGCCGCTAGAATTCGCCTCCAGGCAGCGACTGAAACTCGACCTCGTAGCTATCTAGCTGCGATTGCTTGTCCGAAAATTCCCGACGCGCCGGGACTCGCACCCAGGACGTCCCGCGGGGCCATTCCTTTCCGCCCGCGCCCGCCGCCGTCGGGACGACCGTGCGGCCGGCCTCGGGCGCGTGCCCGCGCGAGAGCGCGCGCCGCCCTGGGAAATTAGAAGTGCGCGCAGCACGCGCCGGCGCCTGCTCGCCTCCGGCTGCTCTTGCCCCCCCCCCCCCGCGCCGCTGCAGATCCGCCTCGCCTTCCCATCCCCCGCGCCCGCCCGCTCCCGCCCCCCGCCCCCGCCCCGCCCCGCCCCGCCCCGCCCCGCCCCGCCCCGCCCCGTCGCGCGATTGATTTCCGGCGCGGCCAAGGAACGTGCGTGGCGGTCCGGCGCCCGCCTCGCCGGCGGCGGCTGTGTGTGTCGTTGTGATTAGTGGGGAAGGACGGGCGGGCGTGCAGCGAGCCGCCACACAACCAACCGCTGATTGCGTTACTCATAATGTGATGAAGTTTGCCTTCAGAGAAACTTGTCCAACCTCAATGGCGCAGACGGATGCGGTGAAGTTGCGGTTGGAAGTTCCAATCCTGCAAAATCACGGATATTTTCGCTCCCTATCTGTGGCATGTTAGGTAACAAATTCTATGCCTAGGTTACCTAAGTTCTCAATGTTTGAACCGAGAGACGTAGCTCAGGGCACCAACTGATGTCTCTGAAATGACTGACCGAGGGGACCTATGGTTCGAGTCCCGATGGTGGCAGAAGTTTCGACACTAGCTTGTCGGCGAGGACAAAGGGAGAATTCTAGTGGCCGGCTGCTCTGATCAGTGGTTTTCCGTGACTTCTCCGATCAACATCAGGCGAATGCCAGAGCAGCTCAGTAACAAACAAGCAACGAAACGCGCGCGATATTTCCTTCTTCTTCTTTGTCTTATCCACACCCCTTACTTACACTAAGGCGCGTTACATTACCACAAATGCCGCGAGGCAGCTCGAGAGCGTAGTGCTTGTCTCGTCTGGGGTGGTGCTCCCCTTGTGGGAGATACCTGCGTTAGGAAAAAACCTGGAAGCTGACGTTTGGTCAGTCCGCCATCCAACGGGGGAAGATCACCGCCACTCGCGATAAAAAGCATGTGCTATTCTCGCGTGTACTAATGACCTTAGCAGTCGACGCGCTCGGAATCACTAACAACCAATCAATCACGGTGTGGTTGCGTTTATGTGCCCGCTTCAGTGTTGCTGGTTCCGCGAAGGATGTGTGTCATGATTAGTGAAGAAGGGACGACCATAGTCAGAAGCAAAGCTCAGAACCAAGCATCACGTAACACATAAGGTGATGAGCTGTTGCATTCAACATTTCTGTCAGCGAAAGCGCTGACGGCTGAGGGTCACGAACTCGAATTCTTTTAATAGATCCGCATGTTTTAAATTTCTGGTTGTGCTATGTAAAGAAACGAATACCTATACTCGTCTAATTCATCGAGCATCATTTCAATGGAGCTGAGAACACTAAAATTCTCTGTACATGGTTGGTTCATATTTTTCATATGGGTGGAAATTGCACGCAATATAATAGCCTGAAATGCTGGAAAATGAACGGTGTCACTATAAAAAAACGAACAAATGAATATATACGTCTCCTCAGCGCCATTAATAACTTTAAACAATGATTTTAAACTTCTCGTGGGAATTGAGTCCAATACCCTGACTTATATGGCTCACATAACTTTTTCTATAAAACTTGAATTTCCAAAAATTTAAGATGTCTATTTTTTATGCTTCAAGCCGCGAAATGTTTAATCGCCCCCCCCCCCCAAGCGAAATGTATACGAGCATGAATCTATGCGCTTGAGTTCAAATCCCTGCCGCAGCAAAAATTCATGAGGGTTGGGAAAACTAACAGAGGAATGGTGAGATCAATGAGGCGACAAGTGAAGTTACCCCTCCTGACTGCGAAAACAAATGCAATCGATTTGAAATGTGCAGAGGTTCAGCTAGAACTGTAATACGACGATACAAATAAAACGAGAAAGTATGTTCTGTTGTGGCCCTAATTTCCAGTCATGGTAATCGAAGGACTGAACAAGTTGCACAAATATCCATCACCACACCGCATCGCTTTGCCTCTTTCGGACGCGAGCTTGAAGAAGATAATCGCCAAACGAAGTGGCTGGGCGAAGCGAATATTTTAATTCTGGATGAGTATTGCCACAAAATTAGTGCGTTATTGGCAAAGCGGGGCGCGTTGGCGGGTCGCGCATAATAGAGGCAGTCCATGTGCAAACGCTATTTGCATCGCTAACGCGTTTATGAGGTAAACAGGCGAGTGCCCAGCACCAGAGAGCGCGTTCGGCGCGCACCTACGCGAAGACACATCATTCGATACGATGACGAGGGTGGAACCTAGCAGCACATAGTAGTCATTAATGAAGGGAATGGTAAAAGTGACATTTTACTTTGCGTCACGGTGCTGGGACACGGTGCTGAGTAGCGCAATCCTACGAGCAAAATAAAATAGTGTAATCACCGTAAAATTTTATTTCGCGTATAATACCCTATTTTTAGGCAGCCTTGCTGACTTCCATTGTTTTTTAATTCAAGTACACAAATCGCTTGATAGATTAAGTTCTTAGTAGTTGATGCGGTCAAACGAATTTTTTTCATTGTACCATTCGCAAATTAACCTGAATATTTGAGCATCGTCTCACTCTTAGCACTAGTACTAAAAATGCGCTAAGCGTGGCCTGAAAGAACCGCATATACTAGTGGGTGTATAAAATAGTCATTTTATATTGAGTGCGCGAAGTGGGTGTTCCTTTTTTCCGTGGTCGAGATTGAATTTTTTTGCTGAGACCTTAGATGGAGGCAGAAAAATCAATCGAGAAGAAAACAACCACTTCGCTCACGAAATATGAAGTACATTTTTTCTACTTTTTACTGCGTTCTATAACCAAATGTGAATTCCTTCTTTTTTTCACGTAACAAGACAGTTGTTTTGGCAAGACAGTTGTTTATCCATTATTTTAATGGACAATAAAAGCGACCTACTCTTGCTGATAAAATGCACATAAACTCCTTTTTTCAGTAACAGAAATAATAATTATTATAGATATATTGATACAATCGAAACTTATGTAGAGATAATTAAAAAAAATCGGTCTGAATGTATAAATTATTTCAATCATGAGATTATGTATTTTTTATTTTTCAGTTAATGATCACATGGCATGTAAAAAAACAACATAAATTTGTTTCTTATCAGAAAAGTTTCCTCCTGATATTCTTTATTATAATAGACATAAAGATGGTGTTGATTATCGTACTGCATGGAACGGAACTGCGGCCTGAAAGCAAAAGTGAACGCTTCGTTTTGCATCTAGTCGGCATCTATTTTTTGAATGCGTATTGCGAATGCGAATATAGAATAGCTTATTCTTCTAAAATGTTTGCCAACATTTTTACGTGTTCAAACGAAACTGGACAAGATGCATGCTTCTGGCAAATCGCTGACCCTGAGTTAGTTATCCAAGCCTTTTATTTGTACTATAGCTAATTTGCAATTTATTTATATCTTACGCTGCCCAAACTGAGTAAATAAAACCGCCGAAAAAAATAAACGTAACGTGACTGCTGACTTGTGAGACACGAGGGCGCCACTAGAATCAATTCATTATCGGGCTCATTCAATTCGCAGAGCTGGTCAGAAAGGCGGATGGGTGCTGAGCCGCGACATGTGAGAATGGAAACCGATATTTCCTGGTATTATAATGCCATGCTGTTAGTGAATATTTTTCTAACGTCGGCAGGGAAGTAACGATGTAGCGTGTTGTACGAGGGGCAAGGGGAATTTCGAGTGCCGTGGAATTTGAGAGCACGGATCGGACGTAGTGGAATGCGGGAGTTCTGCGCCGGGGGGGGGGGGGGCGTCGGCGGCCACGCCCTGCCGCCTGCCGCCAGCCTCTGGGCCCCGTCCTAATGGCGAATCAATGGCCGGCGCCGAAATATCCCTCGCTCCCGCACAAGACTCATTTGCATTTGGATCTCGCCCGCTTCTTCCGCCAGGGACCTCCATATGGGGCTCTCGCAGTGGGGATGGGGGGCCTTGCCCCAACCCCTCCCCCCCGCTGCCGGTGGGGGTTTTTCTCACAAAAAATGGGAGAGCGCAGAGTATTTGCGGTGATTGCCATGCAAGTATTTCACTGTCCGCAAAATTTTAAAAAAATACGTGAAAGAGTAAATGAAAATAAAAGGACATGAAATGAACGTGTCCCGTTTTCCATAAGCTCTTTTTAGGGTTTCAGTCCATTTTCGGGGTTTGTTTTCGTAAGAGATGTGATAAAGTGCCACTTGCGGTGATAGTTCTATTTTTTGCGTATAATGAAAAACGCATACGTCACAAAATAATTATTCTTTATATTGATCTCTACGCAGTTTCAGGAGAATTGCAAGCTTTCTCTTACAAATTTAACTTTATCTTTGCAACTGACTACTGTCACTTTAAGAAACACACATCACACTCTGAGTATTCAGTCTCTCGTTTTTCTTCAGTCATTTAGCTTATTTGAAGGTATTAGCACTTACTGCTGGTTTTGGAGAAAATAGTGTTAAATTATGTTTGAAGTATGTCTATCAATACAGCTTTTCACCGATTAGATAACGTGTTAAATAAGAAAACCGTGATTGTTATTCATCATTCTGTGTCTTTTTCACTCTGTCCGAGCCTCTTGTGTTGTCTACTGTGCGTCAGTTTGCGTTGCTTTGAGAGCAACTCCTGTGCCTGGGACAGCTGCCGCCTCGTCGCTTGTCTGTCAGGGGAAACGCGCCAACAAGATTCCTCAAGGACGATCGCAGAGGCCGCGGATGGCGGCAGTGATGTATGAACCTCCGGCGAACTTCATTTGGGAGGTACCCAGGCGGTGCAGCCTCTCCCTCGCTCTACATAACCTCGTACAATATTACTTACGTAGTCATGCGTTGTCGTATATCACTCACGTGCAACGGCGTGACGGCTGAATTACGAAGCGTGCAGTTGCAACCCGGGTTTCGTAGAGCCGTTGTCTGTGAAGAAATTGTGATTTCCGTGTCTCTGTTTTCTGCTGTTCGGGCAGTGGTGAGTCTCAGAGGCGAGGTGCAACCTAGTGTGTAATCTTGTGAAAGTCATACGGACTCACATACGATCTCTTATGCTGATTGGTACGTTTGCTGAAAACGGCATTCACGAGGATTACAGCTGAAGACATGACTTTTTTTTAAAATGATGCGTGAGTAGAGGCAAAAATAACAATTTTAAATAAATATTTATAAGTTGAACTTATACGCTAATAGTATTGATGTAATGTATGAATATTGTAGTAAACTGATATCTGATTCTTTTCGTGGGAAAAGACAAAATAGGAATTTCTAATCGTTAGTTGCAAGAATTTTTTTCTTAAAAAACAACCCTTTAATGACAAATAAATATATATCTGCCATCAAAATATCCATACGTGTTATATCTACATCCCTTATAACCTGCTTATTACGTACGTGCTTTTGGACACATGAAGTGTTAAGATATCGTCACAATAAATTACACGATAAAATGCCAATTAAAACTCGTAAATTGGAACATAATTTTAGAATAAATAATTTAGTTTCATGTTTGGCATCAAATAAGTACTTTGCGCATTAATGTTAGAGGATAGTGATTCACGCCAATATTGTATAACATTATATTGTTTCCGAAAGTTCCATGTTCTGAGTTCGTAATCGGATGCACTGGCGTGTGGGTGAGCCTGCTTCCTTGAACACGCGACGTAGGCGCGCATATGTGTGTGTCTGTGTGTGTGTGAGTAATTCTCCCAAATTATGCTCTTATTTTTTAAACTTTTTCTATTATTTTAAAATTTGATATATGATAAAATTTATTCATTATTTGTTGAAACAATATTATTTTTAGTTACGATGTATTTACTGAAGCATGTGAATAATAAGTTTAAGATGTAAGCATCGTTCGTGATGGTAATTACACCGTGCTAACAGTCTTAGTCTAAATGTCAGTGATTTTATTCATTATCTTTTACATTGAATTAAGTATGTATTTTATTAATTGTATCTGATGTCAATGTATGTTATTGGGCAAGTGTACATTGCGGGGGGATGCTGACCGCCTGTCTTTTGTTGCAGAGGAGGAGTGGGGCGCGGATGGAAAGGCGCGCGGCCCGCCAGGCAGCGACCACGGAGGTGAGTGCGCGGGTGAGTGCT
>BOPP01000254.1:888713-937414 GCA_017312745.1 Gryllus bimaculatus
GGGCAGCCGACCCAAAAATCGGCAACCGATGCCACGCCCACTTTCGGCGCTTGCGTGGCGATTGGAACTTCAGTGCTTGCCTCGGGGCGAGGCGGGTGACACGGCGGTGGTGGACAGACTCGTCTTTGCTCTTACTATTGGACATATCATTTATCCTCCGAGGAGTAATTAAAATTTAATTCACTTCTTCTCAGATGAGTAATTCATTATTAATACTTGGACAAACATTTCAGCTCTTTCGTAACTACTCTTCATAGACACGTCTTCGCGTTACACATGTCAATCACATATTTATTTTCGAAAAACCTTAGTCTTAAGAAACAATTAAATGATTCCTGATAAGAGATTAATTGGAAATAGTCAGCATTCAACAAACAATATCACGGCTACTTTCAGTGCTTATTTTGCCATCGAAGCTCCCGTGTGGGGCGTGGGGTGAGTGTTGGTTGTGGGAAAATTGGCGTTTTGGTTCATTTGCGTGCTTGCTTCTACTGAATTGTGCGATTGATTTTAAGACAGAAACTTATCATTAGAATCCTATTAAAATAAGTTAGTGAATCCACGAAAAAATATTATTTTTCAGTTGATGAAAATGTCTCGGCGTCTAATAAGAGTCAATTTCAAATATTTTAATCAAACCCTAGCCTTACAATACAATAAAGAACGATTTCCAGCAACTCTTTGATGACTAATGGGCATCAGAAGATTGAACAATAACAAAAACTAATATCCTCGTATATTTGGGAGATCCGTTGCGTAAAGTATAATAAACATATTTTGTTGTTCTGAAGTGGCCTTGCAAATCATCAGAGTCATCGTCAAAAGTCGAAATATTCAGTCGTAAGACGGTTTCGAGGCTCTTACATGGTGACATTAACGAAACTTTATTTTCTTTAAAAAGATTTACTGTATAAATGAATATTCCCCCAAACAGTATTTATTTGCAAAAAATGAACGTGTGCTTGTGAGATTTCGTGGAAGTTCGTGGAATATAGTTTGATATACGAAGAGCGTTTGTTATCCGACTGGAATTCTGAGCACGTCGCAATTAAAAATCACCCTTAGGGCGCAGAAGCATTAACACAATAACATTAACATTCGAAGATTCGTATAGTCATTCTCAATAACGGCTGGACGAGATTATCAAAATAAAACGACTAGTAGGAAAAAAATTCAATGTATGAGAAATGTGGAAGAACAGTTTGCTAGTAATTAGAAAATATCATAACGATAATTCGAAATAAAATAAAAATTTTAAGAACGAACCGTGTTTGTGTTTTCCTTTGATTGTATAGCTCTCTCCGGAATAACATCAACAAACATGGAAGCAAGGAGTTTGCATACTTTCGTGTCAGCGTCCGTCGATAGTTTTCCTATTTACGTAAACGAACGCGAGGTGAATGGGGCCGTACGTTACATAAGGGTGTATTTCGGAGGCCGGCCCTTGACCGCCATTCTCCTCGCGCTGGCGAGCGCGTCGCGGAGGCAGGCGGGGGCGGAAGCGGCCGGTGCTCCCGCGCGCTCCCACGCGGCGCGGCGCGGCAACGGACAAAAACTCCCGTGCTTTTGCTCCAGGGGGTCTACATAAATACGAGCGCTTGCATGGGACGCAGCGGACCTAATCCGCAGGAAGTCGGCATTCTAACGAGACACTTAATCCCTTTCGCGACTTGTTCGTTTTGCTTTTCAATTATCATTGTTCGCATCCGTAACGTTCTTTTTTAACATTTCCGGTTCCATTAAATCAATGTATCATATCGCCATTATCTGGACATCTCTTTCTCCCGCTGAGTATATCATATCTCTTTGACACCTCCGTGCGTCGGGTAACTCCGGTGTCTCTCCCCTATATGAGCTTGAGTGGAGCGCGGGGTGGTGGGAGGGGCGGGGCGAGCGAGAACTCGCTCCGGCCACTGCCTAACTAGCTCTCGCCCCGCGGTGAAGCGGCCTTTGTCGCCGGCGGCGCTCGTTAGTATTCTTGCCGTCTGTTTGAGTTCCGAGTGACTGCGCGCCGCCTAGTTAGGAGCGCCAACACCGCGCCGCCCCGCGCCGCCCCGCGCTGCCCCGCGCCGCCCCGCGCCGCCCCACGCCGCCCTGCGTAGCCCTCTCGCCCGCGCATGTGTGTGGGAGAGGGGCGGTGAAGTAGGAGCCGTCGCCATACATTCACGAGCTGCGTGTAGCTCAGGGTCAGAATTGCCGCTGACCCAGAAGTCCTAGGGTACCTCGCCTGACAACGGCGGGTTTTGACTCTAGCTAGAGAGCTAAGTCAAATTCAGTCGCTGTCTGGAGAAGCAATCTAGCGGCCGGCTGCTCTGGTCGGTAGTTTTTCGTGTTTCTCTTGTCAGTACCAGGCGAATAAGAAAAAAGAACCTTAAAAAACGGCGTCACGGGCCGCGCGTGATATTTTCTTCATCTTCTTTGTTTTATCATCACCCTCTTACTTACACACACCTACACTCGCATGCCCTACATTACCGCATATGTCTGGAGTCCAGCCGACAGCGTCGCACTTGTGCCGACCGGGAGGTGCCTTGTAGGGAGAGATACCTGGGGAGGGAAATTCCCTTCAAGCCGACGTGCACTTCGGCGCCGTATCCCTCTATCCATTGGCGAAAGAATCTCACCACATTGTGGGATTAAACATTCCCTACACCAACGGCGTTAGTACGCCCAGCAGTTTCCGTGCCCGCCGCCCGTGGCGCGCGCGTCGCCTTCCGCGCGTGCGCGTGTGGGCGTGGCGCGCAGGGCTCCGGGCCGCCGCCTCCGCCTGCGCCTCGCGCGGGGCCATTCCATCCAGGGTAAGGGTAATTGGCCTCTGCCGAGCGAATTTCCCACCCGCAATCACAAGGTTTCTTGTTTACCACAAGTTTTACTGAAATATCGTACATTTTCGTATGGTCTTGGTTTGCGATTGATCTAATTTTTATAGGAAATTAAAGATTTACTTTTTAAAATACGGAAAGGATTCGCGATGCACGTTCAGAGGGCGACATTGCCTCCGGTTTGATTCTTACTGACTTTCGTACTATCTTTTAGTACGTAAAGTTATTATGTGCTATCGTGTTTCATGTCATGACGTATTATAAACACAAGGAACAGTTTCGAACTTCGTGAGAGGTTGTTGTCAAAAACATTCACTCGAAAATTTCCAAACCCTTGAAAGTCACATGGCATAGTTCTAAAACTTATTTGTTAATTTTGAGTGAGTAAAATTAATGTTAAGAGAAATAAGTTTTGTGTAACACAGCGAACATAGAAGAAACAAGCTCTCTTCCCTTTTGTTCTGATTAACATGAAACGTGACCTGGATGAATTCTCATCTTGTAAGATCCCCTTGCGTAAGAACGTGCTGTCTGTTACTCCAATTGTAGCACCAATCCCAGTTTTCAGTTACGAAATTTGAGTTGTGGCAAATCATTTTTTTAATAACGGTAAAGGGGGACAAAATGACAATTCGACATATCAACAAAATTGATGAATCGAAATCTGAATTATTGTAGCTCTGAATTATTGTAGCTAATTATTGAATGTTTTATATAGTACATGCCGCTTTAACCTGCATCATGTGTCTGCTAATATCATTGTCTCCTGCAGCAAAAAAGCCGTTTCCAACCCGACCGTCACCGCCCCGTGCGGAAGGCGCTGCGTAGCGCTCGCAGGGCGGGCGCGGGCGCCGGGCCATTTTGCAGAGCTCACATTTCGGCGGCCACTCGGCGGTTCGAATTGCTCGTGTTTGCTTTCGATTTCCACTGCGCGGGAGCCGCTCCCCGGCCAGCACTCGGCTGCCGCCGCCGCCGCCGTCGCCGTCGCGGTCTTGGCGCTGTTGCGTCGATTCGGAGCGCGCCTCCGAACTTCATAAACTGCTGGGGAAAAGAAACACGTCTCCCCGCCGCCCTGCCTTTGACGCCGCCTCCTCTTCCTTTGCTGGCGCCTCCTCCGTCTCCGCCTTCTTATCCATCCGTCTCCTAGCGGGGACGTTCAGCTGAGAGGAACAATGTCGACAGTGCCAGGATTTTCGGTACTAGCTTGGACACGAGTTCAGTCGCTGTCTAGAAAAGAATTCTAGTGCCCTTCATCTTATGTAGTTTGTAGTTTTGCGTGGTTTTTCCGATCAACACCAGGTGACTGCCGGAGCAGCTCACTAACAAATGGGACACAGCGCGCGCGATCTTTCTTCTGCTTCTCTCTTGTCTCACAGCATGCGTATCATGCACGTAGCCCGGCATCGCAGCGCAGCTCCCTGTGAAGACGTGTCGTTCAGCGACTCTAGCGATCCGCGGAGGCAAAGGATCACTACGCCGCCTTTCCATTCGTGATGCCACATCGTTCTGCTAACACAAAAAGTGTTTTCTATATATTTCAACTTCCTTATTCACTATAACTAAAACAACATGTGAAGTAGAAGTTCTGAACACTTTTTAAAGAAAGAAATGATTTAAAACTAATGAATATTGGCCATTGAAAATCAATAGTGAAATGAGGAATAACTCGTATTTCTTTACTTCGCATGAAAATATCTCAAAATGTAAGTGATTTAAGTAGTATGTATTGGTATTTGGTAGAGGTAATAACATTTCCGTTGTTCTTTTCAACAACTTTCCGTCTTTCGTGGTACATATCAAATATTACCCATTACATGTCAAATGCAAGGTTAAAACGTTGCTTGTAAGTAATTTTAAGTGTTACTTAATGACTTGCCTTAGAAATCCTAGGAATTCAAAATCACAAAGTCAAGAAACAACTCCAATTATTTTTTAAATTTTTAACAAGCTCTTAATAAACGCAAATTTCACAAATAAATCCCTGTACTTCAGTAGCAGATATCCGTAGCTTTACTTTCTCTCCACCAGAATCGCTAGCTGTACCCTGGCTAATCAAAAAACGGGCTGAGCTGCGGTGCTGTTCGATACGTATAGTGCTTGTCCTGACCTCGCCTCATATATACGTACACACACACACACACACACTTGAATGCGCTACTCCACTACACATGTGGTGAGGCCAGTCTGAAGCTCAGAGCTTTGTTCCCGCTGGGGCGGTGCTGGGAGGAGATGCCCTCGGGGGGTGTCCTCCACTAGCCGACATGTCTTCGAGAATCTGGAGAAGCTGCATTCGCCATTCGGCGCGACAGGAGAACCGGCACCTCCCTCGTTCACTACACTAACGGGACTACTGGCCATAGCAGTAATGCACGGAAACTTCGGTCAATCAATGTACTTATCCATCTTCTGTTGCAGCTACGCCTGCTCACTGTACTTCCTTGACTTCAGTTTCATCTCTACCTGCAAGTCCATCTCAAACTCCTCCTTCAATACCATCTCCACCTCAACCTTTGCACTGAAATTGCAGCCTCCACGTTTTCCTCTAACTTCACGTCCTCCTTTACATCCCTCTATATTGTCAACTCCAACTCTGCCTCCTCCTTCACCTTCGCCTCGGCATCAGTACTGTTGTTGGCAAATATACTGATTTTCAATATTTTGAGTCACTTGATACTATCGACAAAATTGAGCTTTGGCATTTCCCCCGTTTTAGCTCTGTAGGACAATTACATATCTTCATTAAAGAAGAATTGTTCTAATTCTCCTAGGCATGATATTTGTACACCGTAGTTTCGTACAACTTTAACTCTTTCCCTTAATCTCTTCTCTATCGAATACGGTCGAGACGTTCGAGAATAACACTTTCTGTGGTTTTGTTTAAGCCTATTAGTACTTGCAAAAAGAAGTACTAAGCTCTTGGAAACTGCACAGGACGTCTTAAAATTTTTATTAAGTGCAGATTTACAAGTTTGCTTTAAAGTCATTTTCCATAAAACAGTGGATTATTCTAAAACACCGATGCATCGATTCATTAATATTTATGTAACGACATATCGACCAATTACATTGATGGGTTCTCGATTCAACGGCTTTCGTATACGCTACAAGAATGAGAAAACCCATTTGTCTTCCTCTCCTGTCTCGCCCACCGCCTCCTCTCGCTCTCAGTTCCCCTCCGTGCTTACCATTATTTACTCCGGAATTATTTAACCCTTGGGCCGCGCGGCGCGCTGTTTGGTTTTTCTCTCTTTGCCGATCGTTGTCTCCGTGAAGAGCGCCTCAAGCACGCCCTCGCGAAATCGCTCTCCTACCCGCCCTTATCGCCTACGTCGATCGCCTTCCCACACCCCATTTATTCAACATATTATTGCTTTAGAATCAGCTAGAGGCGGAAGAAGTATTTTCCCCCTCGAAAATTATTTTTGAATTAATAAACGTTTGATTTAAAACTAGTTTATGATTATTCAACACGTTAAATAAATAAAAAGAATGAACATTAAATGCCATGAAGCAAATATAATTTTCCTTCGGCATTAAAGAGCTCAAGGCTTTTCCTATGAGTCTCCCCTTTTCTGTGTGCGTGAGTATGACTGTTCTTGACAGGCGTGCAGCGCCAAGTGTCTTTTGCCCAGCCGCGGCCATTACCTAGACATCTCGAAAAACTATGCGACGTTGGAAAAATGAGTGTTTTTATTGTTTCCATGAGTGTCAACCACTTAAGCGCAGTGCAAATAATCGCTAAATAAGTGCCGTGTAAGTGTAATGTAAGTGCCATGTAAGTACATATTGTGACCCGGGAGATGGTGGAGTTTCTCTCCCCCTGAAATGTGAGATCAGGCGCCGACCTACACTTCAGTTGCAGAGTGTCCCCCTTCCACGCGTCCCTCCATCCGGCCACCACCCCGCCGCACAAGCCCTAGGCTCCCGATGCGTCTTCTGACCTGCGTAGTAGTGTAGTGCATGCAGAAAGTATATGTAAGGAGAGATGAGGAGACACGAAGGTAACGTCAGTGCGGCTCGTTGCCCGTTTTTCTGGAGATCCTCTGGCATGCGCCTTGTATTGATCGGAGAAACGACGAAAAATAACTGATCGCCGGAGGAGGCCGCTACAATTGTCCTCCAAGCAGTGGCTGAATTCAACCCAGCTATGAAGATAGCGTCGAAAATCCACCACCTCTGGGGCTTGAATTTCCTCTTCCGGTCAGCAAAGCTGCCGCTGTGCCGTGTGCACTCCCACTTCCACTTCAGCTCTTTTCGCTCTCTTTCTTAAAGCGATTCTTGACATCTCCGATTCTCCTTCACCGTCTGCGTTTCGCAAGTCCACATCCCCTCACACACGTATTGCCGCAACCGCCCACCCGGGTTTCTGCCCCTTCGCTCTTTACTTTCTCTCGCCGCCTCCTCTCCTCTCATCCTCTCCGCCGCCAGTCCTTTCCACCACGCCCCCTCGCCTCTTTCCTCGATACTTCCGACATCCCCCGCCACGCCCCAACGCCTTTTCCCCGCTCCGCCGTCATCACCCATTTCATCCCTCCCTTCTATCCCCGCTCCAAAGCTATCCATCTCCGCTCTACCCCCTCCCCGCCTTTTTCCCTCCTCCGTCACCATCCATCTCCCTTCCGCTCTCTGACCTCTTTCCCCTCTCCGCCGCCATCCGCCCCGCTCCGCTGCCATCCTCCGCTCTGCCCCCTCCCCTCTTTCCCCGCTCCGCCCTCATCCATCCCCGCCTCTTTCCCTCGCCGCGCTCCGCTCTCTGCGGGAGCTTCAGAGGCCGGGGATATTGGAGCGATCTTCGAAAACAGATGTTGGGCGAGGGAGCGAATTGGAGAAAGAGGTCGACGTTGTGTGGAAGCGAGTTCATAAGCGCGTGACTCTCAAGTGAAAACCCGGAAAGCATCTCTATTGGCGCCGAGCAGACAAGCGGGCTGCCTCAAAGCGATCCGAGATCCCAGTGTGAATGAGTTCCAATTTTTCGGGAGAACTTTTAGGATTTCGATTTTTGTTTCAAACTGTTTACTGTCGCTTTTGTTGGAAGAGAAATGTTTTTTTTATTCTGAATTCAGCTCAATGTAGTGTTAAGCAAGTGGATGGGGTAGAACTTCCAACACGAAGGCTTTTCTTTTTGTATTGCGTTAATCGATTTATTAGAAAGTCTCTAGAATCTTACATATGTGGACTGTGTGCTTCCTTACAGCATACATATAACGGAAATGATGTTGATACACGATGCTCCATGATGTAACCAAAGAACACACATCTGAATCAGGAGGTACAATGGAACGTAGGGAAAACGGGACGATTTTGACCGAAGTGGAAATGCATTATTTTTGTTGCTTTTATGGAACGCTTGAACCTTGGTTACAGACCGAAACTTGTGCGTTGTCAATTCAGTGCCAGAATCGATAATACTTCCGAACATTACTTCGGATCTTGTTTTTCTGTTGTTAAAATATTTCTCAACCTTTGTTGCCCACTCAAAGCGATGTTAATGAAAACATATAGGTGTTGGTAAAGCTAGTTTTTAGACGATTCGTGAGTTCATGAGGGAACGGTTTAAAATTAAAATTACTGCAAATATGTGTAAAGAATGGTACTTCAACTCGTTCTATTCGAAATGCACGCTGTGTTCGATTGGCCACGAAAAATGTCATTTCTATTGATGGAATTGTCTCATAAATTTGCATACCAATGCAATTTCATGCATTTTCTCTCAAATGGATCTCATTACGAACGCATAATCATGGGTAATAATGCGAATGTAAATTAGGTTCATTTTTGCTAAACCACGCATGATTAAAAATTGTATTCGCGTTACACAATTCAAACAATTGTGGATGCAGTTCTCTGGTAATGATAGGACGTATTTGCTTCGTTTTTATTATCTTAAATCAATATACGTATTATTGTTCGTTGAAATTATGTTCTTTCAGTAGTCCTCTGCCATATTTCGTCCTACCAATAACTTTATGATCATCTCAATTTCGTGCCTCTGAATATATACACCCTTTTAAAGAGTTAAATTTAAGACAAATACATGGAATTGCATTTCAAAGGAAGCACATATACTTTATACGTGACGTGTTTTTGCCATATTTGTAAATGAACTCCTAGGAAATCTGGCTTAAACGCAAGTTTGATGTTGTATTTCCTACCTTGGAAATACCAGAAGACGAACACTTTGATTGTCGCGTAGTTCCTTATTTTAAAATTCAAATAGACTTGCACCTGCTGATGTCAACGTTAAAAATGAATAAAATGTACCTTGCGAGTTGATCCCCAATACTACCTCTCTGTAGAGGGTGTTAGTGGATGTCTCAATTGTGTCGCTCCTTTCGCTCAGATTTCCCATTATTTACTCACCTAGTAAAAGTACACGAATCCCTACTGATATAACTGAATTGATCCATGAGGTATACCTTGGCAAGAGAGTTTGCAAGTGTTCTAGGCGGTTAATTGTTGAGGGAAGCAATCACACGCTGAATGAACTTAATAACCTTTGCTTTTGTTGTGTGAGTAAACATATCAATCAATAATGCTCTTCATTAAACGGTCGATTATAAATACCCGCCTTTTCAGAAACTGTGATAATTCTAACGCATCTTTACTTATGACCCAGAAGTTCTTGGCTACGGAACATTTACTACACATTACGGAACGAGTAATTTCTACCTTGTGATTACCGCCAAATTCTTTTAAACGTGCCTCAAGTGGAAAATATCCGAACTCATAGTCAGATATCCGAAATTGATTGTTTTTGGACAGTTTTTGTGGTCGGAAGCCCCACGTTTCAGGGTCAAGAGGAATAACTTCATGTGCTTGTGAGCATTTTGTGCCGCCGTTGAGAACACCAGTAGCTGTGAGGTAATCACTGTGCAAAATGGTAAATTGCTCGTCACGGTTTCGTGTTTTCTAATGTGACCGTCTCAACTTGTCCAGACCTTCTGCGCAGTTGAAAAAAACTTAGAAACTTCATTTTTCGTGATGATTACGAAATTGTTAAAGATTACTGACGTAACTTATTATGTTTTTTTTTATTTTTCCATATCAGTTTATAATCACTTGCTGAAAATATCCTTTCTTTCATACTAGACTTCAAACCACCGCAGTCAGAGAATGGCCACTGCCGCATCGAACGCTGCTATTTTGGTCGCCCATTGTCTCATTATGAGACTGATATTCTTTCTTACCCAGGATGTGGCACTGTGTGTACTTCTTCACTTTCGAGTAGATTTGTTGATAGGCGCAGTAGGTGGAGGGCCGTTGATGGGCTTGATTCTCTTCATTGGAGGCGACCTCGGGCTTTTAAGGGCCTCGCACGACTCCCGACAAGTTTACAGCCGCCTTTACTCAACCGCTCAGTGAACCGACACCGCTCCCTACCCCTCGCACTCCCACAGCGCCTCCCATGTGGAGGCCACTTACATTGCCACCCCTGGCCGTCCCGCTGCCGCCTCACCCTCCCAATACTTTACCGCCTCCGCTCCTGCTTCCACCGCCGCCACCATTTCCACCCTCACAACTGCTGACCTCACCGCCGCCACCG
The DNA here is from genome assembly GCA_017312745.1 of Gryllus bimaculatus. NCBI lineage: Eukaryota > Metazoa > Arthropoda > Insecta > Orthoptera > Gryllidae > Gryllus > Gryllus bimaculatus. Next base: position 899,079 of record BOPP01000254.1, read on the forward strand.
CCTCCATCTACACCGTCACCAGAGTCATTGCCGCCGCTGCCAGCTCCATCGTCACAACCACCTCCTGCGTTACCAGCGCCATCTCCATCACCTCCACCGCCCTCCCCGCCGTCTTAGTCACCGCGTCCGCAACATCGTCACCAGGCCATTGCCCCAGGCGCTGCCTCCGCCACCACCGCCGCAGCACTCCGCTGCCGCTAACATGCTTTTCGCTGCGGCGTCGCTCGGCGTCGCTTGGCGTCTTCCCCACGGCGACCGCCTCCCGCAGCATCTGCGGCGCTACGCTTTCTCCTCCTCCTCCTCCTCCCCGCCCCCGCCACCGCGCGGCGCTCGCCGTTCTGCTCGCACGCACTATCGATTGGCGCCGCTCCGTTAAAGGCGACCTGGCTAACTTCATTACTCGCCGGTCATCTAATGAACGGACACACACACACACACACTTTCCCATCGGACGCCTGCGCTCGGAGTGGGGCGCGAGGGAGGGGGGCGAGAGGTTATCCTGGACCTTCCTCCCTGTCCCGCCCCCAACTCCCAAGTCCGTGACCTAACTTCAGTTGCCGAAATGCTCCACATAATTCGAATAGGGAGAACGGAATCGGGTCAAAGAGCGACTCCGACAAGGAGCACTAATGCGCGTTAATGAAATGAGAGTGATATTGTTTGTATTATCATTGCTAAGGGCACGAATAACTTATTAAGACTTTCCACGTACCGATTTCTTATATTTCGTTTCACCAAAACTTCTCGGACACAACCCACTATTTTTACGTGTCATTTTTAATGTCAGAGGCGAATAAATTAAATCGTGAGATAAATGAGTTATATAAAGTTTCAATATAAAGGACGCCACGTCAGTCGAAGTAAATTGAATGCACTCAGTATTTCAGTGTCATGAAAACGCTCAAGCTCCACTGCTAGTTTATTTCATCCTATCGAGGAGATATATTGAAGGCGATACGAATTCTGGCACGAGTTTTTCCTGAAAGAATGTAAAGTAACAAAATAAAATTTCCCTGGGTGACTATGAACCACTTTTAATTACTATTCGATTGGCCATTATCATCTGTTGTTCCCAACAAAGTTCTGGTCGTGGCTTTCTTTCTGTATTCGACTACTAGTATTTTTCTCCTACAAACACCAGATGTCTAAAACAATGAAATACGGTTATTTTGTTCTCTGTATGACGCCAATACTACCCCAACACTCTTGGCCAATTGATAGCATATTTACTAATTCTTGCTATCAATATTTCGTATCCAGTAGTCGAAATACAGGGTTTCCGAAAGTCTTTGATTTGTAAAAAATTCTTATGATGTAAATGAGGAATCTTGAGCAAAAGGGACGTGATCTCTCTCCGTTAAATTACGATTTCATTTGCAATTTTTCTTTTCGTTCTTTGCCGCCCTTGTGCCAACAAATCATCTGGCCGATGCCACATAAAAATGAAAAATTGCGATAAAAACCTTTGATTTTATTAGCAATTACTTCCGAGTGGATGATACACGAAAAGCGGGTGCTGAATAAAACACAGTCGACCTCACCTTTCGCGCGGAAAGAAAGGGAGACTTTAACGTTCGAGCACCGAGTTGTTATTAGAGTTTCGGGAGCCGGGAAATCGTCTCTTTAGGTATGAAAACGATGAAATCGTGTAATATACTAAGAGTTTTGTATACACTTGCTTAATGTATGAAAGCAAAACTTATTTGTTACGACGCATCGAAAATAAAACAATACAAACCAAAAAAGTCGGTTTTGTTTCTTGCTTGTTGTAACAGTTTTACATAAAAAAGATACTTCTTTTGCTTTCTTTTATAGAGAGGGCAACACCCACTTTTCTGAAGATATGTTATTTGTGGTGATCGTTGAAATGTTACGAATTTCGATTTTCCATTTGACGGCTAGCAACAACTCCGTTCAGCCATCTTGTTAATTCGCTTTTCAATTTGACCTGGCACTCACCGCGGGCGGCGGTGGCGTAGGCCGGTCTCGGGGCCACCTCGCCCCATTCCTCCAGCCCCCTCCCTCCCCGCTCGCCCACTCGAATTGCCTCGGGCCGCCCCGCCCCGCCCTTCCCACCTCGCTCCTCCCCGCCCCGCCCGGGGCCGCGTCGCGCCGATCCGCTCACGTCGCCTTCCTGCGCGCTCACGTCATTTCCGGAGTGGGCCGCGTCCGACGCGCCGGCGGATCCGGGCGGTGATTGGGGCAAATGGAAACGCGACGTCGCGCGCTGACGGGCGAGCGGTCGGCCGCGCCTCGCGCCTTCGAGCTGACGGCCGCCGGGGATTTCTCACCCACCCGCCGCGCGTCCCGGACGCTGCGAATGTGGCCCTTGTGGAAGGGTTCTTGTCGCGTCGTTCCCGTTAGGATTTCCAGTTGGGGGTTTGGGAGCACTGGCTTCCTGAGCGTGCCCTCACTCATTCGTGGCTCAAGAGGTGTTCGCTACTCAACAAGTCCGATAATGTTGTGGTTTGAATAGGAGTCCAAGAGGATAAATGCGAAAATAACAATGTTTAGTGGCAGTTATTCTCAACCTAGCTTTCCAGGCAGGACGGTTGCAGTTTGAAGGCTTTTGGAACAAATTACCACTCATCTCAGACGGTGTTTCTTAACAACCCTTTGGACAAATACGAAAATGGCATTTTGGAAGGGTAGTGATTCCAGCAGACAATTTAGGAACCCTTGAGGACGACGAGATGTAGAAAGAATCGAAGAAGTCAGTATAAAATGTTTATTAATATCAATATCGCCAATAGGTACTGCACTAAAACTTACCAAGAAGAGACTTGTTAACTGGAATCTAAAAAAGAATCTAATTTTTCTACTTTACTTGCTAGTTCTCTCAATATTTTAATTCACCCATCCTTTTTTTACATTACTCTTTCTACTTCCCTACTTCATAGGAAGAGAAAGTTATGTAATCGTGCACCAGAAAGCTGCGAATTTTCGGCAAAAAAACTCTTATTGCCGGGCCCTGGTATTGAAAAAGTGGGTAACTCTTGTTGCTATGTATAGAAAATTACTTCCTCTAACACGCGGTGTAGTCAGAATTAATGTTTCTTGATAACGAAAAATACATAGACGGCAAAACGTATTTGTCCGTCTGTGATCAACGCCAGCCAACCGTTGAGTGTATTTCTTTCAAAATTGATATTCCTCACCGAACTGATTGAATTCATTCAATTTTGGAAGTATCAACAGGATATTTTGATTTTTGAGGGTATTTGCATAAATTCTTAAAAACATTTTCAAAATTTTCTCAAAAATGACTCCAAATTTTTTAATAATCTCTGGCCATGAATAGTGTAAAGTACCATGAAAGAGTGGTGCATGTCTTATGTTCGATGAAATCCCAGATTTTGTGAAAATTGCGAAAGTAATTTTTGGGGCATTGTCCACCTATAATATTAAAGATAACAATTAATATAATATTAGTAAATCCTTAATAAAATCTTGTTCCTTAAAGATAGATCTTGAAGTAAGATCACGTACAATTTTTCAAAAATGTGAGTAGTTTTCGCGTAAATTTGCGCGAAATATTTAATTTTTTTAAACCATTTTTTCCCTCTAAAATGGCTTTCTTTAAATTTTATCCTCGTATGCATCAGAGGACGATAAAAAATACTCAGCGAACACTCTGTAAGAGACGCCAAAAACGACAACTCATGTTTCATTTTCGTTGATGTCTCTGAATTTTCGAAAATTGGAAATTTAGAAATAATGCGAGCAAGTATGATTAGTGTCGCACCATTAGTTGTTTTCTTCCATTGTGTCCTCTGCTCAGGATAAATGCTGTACATGCTGTCTTAGCTAGTCGAAATATAATGCCTTTATGAATTGAAATTCGTTTTAATGTAGTGTTTCTGAATTACGGTATTGGATTGTCTGGTTATTGCTTTTTAAGACCCCTTTTATCGGAGCTCGCATTACCGTTAATTCAAGTGGGGGTTGCCGTTTCAGTTTATTCGCGTAGATTTAGTTTTATTGAAGTAAATAGCCATTGAAACAAAAGTGATTCATCGGAGAGAGGAAAATGGAAGTTGATTTTTTGTTCACTTTTTTCATATGATCAGTATTACGTGGGACGAAGCAAAAACGTGTTTCTCTCTGTACAATAAACGCGCTTTCGAGTTTCGCTACATTCAATGACGAAGCAACGGCGCGTGAAAAGTAGAGCAATTGCAGCCATCGCGCAGAATTGGGAAAATGAAATCATCCACCCGTGTTACAAAGACTATAGTGTATTCTAATATCGTTGACAAATATTAGCCTTGTTGGCGTTGTCATCCATCACATTACAAAAATGGCAACGTGATACGAACGTAGTAAAGTCTACGTGAATGTAAAACAATGCAATAGTAGAATACTAAAAAAATACAAATAATTCTTATTGAAGTTTTAATGTTGCAAATAGAGTTCAAATGAATGCCCCTACCATCACCATCACCACTGAAAGTTTCTCAAATTTTGCCCCGCACGCGTCGTGTGTGCGTGAGCGTTTATAGGCTTTTCCCCTATGTGTTGAGCTCATAGGCACAGGCTCCGTGGTTTCTGCAGCTTCATTTTTGAATTTCATTGGGAAAAACTGTATCTTTAATATTGTACTTTTGCAATATTATTTTTTGTCTCTTATTTTCGTAAATACAGAGTTCGCTAAACCACACCTGAGCCCTTTTTAACGCCCAATGCTCTATCAATGAAAAAATTGAAGAAAACATTTAGAGCCATTTTAAAGAAAAAATATTGTTTAAAAATTATTTATATTTCACAATAAATTATGAGATAACTATTATTTTCGAGAAATTTTACATGACCTTATTTAAAGATCTGTCTTTAATAAAAGTATTTTATTAAGGAAGAAATCTGTATCTTCAATGTTGCAACTGTACGAGATACCAAAAACGTTTGTTTGCAATTTTCGAAAATGTTGAGATTTCAAGAAAAATGAGGCCTTTACACAATACGAGGAAAATATTTATCTAAAAATTTGGAGGTCGTTTTGTGAAAGTTTTCAAAATGTGTTTGAGACTTCAATAACCACCAAAAGTTAAAAAACAAAAATCTACGGGAAAGCCACAGAGCCTCCGGTTCGTCCAGATCGATTGGAAAATAAAAATTTTGGAGAACATCGTCTGATCAGTGTAGGCGGCAGCATTGACCAACAGATGGACAGAACGACAGACGTTTTGTTATCAATCTATTTTTCGGTACCCATAAAATGGGGAATCTGCCAATACAACGTGTTAGAGAAGGTAATTTACTACATATAGGAGTTTTTAGACATCAGGGCTCCGTTCACCATAATATGCGATTTTTCTACCGAAAAATCTCTCATTTCAATACAATAGCTTTACAGTACTTTCTCAGTACTACGTAAGTTCATAGTAAGGCAAGAAAGTAACCAGGAACCAAGGGAGATCTTATAGAAAAATTAAAGGAATTGTGAAGACAATGCTACAATGCAATGTGAACCTTTAGCTTCACCTAATGGAGGCGGTTCATCGATTGTGTATCTCGTTATTTTTGAATAAGTAAAATTATTTTTACGTATACTCATAACCTTTTTACTTTCTCGACCACTACACACGTAGTATGGAGAAGGTAATGCACAGCAGAAAAAGGCGATTTTTCGACAGAAAAAATTGTATGTAACAGATACCAAAAAAGTAGATAATACTCCTTCTTGTATGTAGTAAAGTACTCCTTCTACAACGTGTAGTCGGAATCTAACTTTTGGAAGTCCTTGATACCGACAAATTTGTTTACAACAGAATACCACTTCATCCGTCCATTCCTGTCTGCTGGCCCCTCTAAAAATCTATACAAATGCGTAAAAAAATCCAAAATCGGCGAATAACTTCTAAAACATCTGACAATGGTCGAAACTACTTCGAAAGATACGGCCGAAGTTGAAGTCAATTCCTTCTATAAACGTCCCTAACAAAAATAATAAAAAATAAAAATGTTCTGAAAATTGTTGTTCAAGTAAAATGTTATATAAAAATGTGTTAGTGAATACCGGAACCTAGATATATAGTTGCCCCCCCCCCACTTTATTTAGGCTGCGCACGCCTACGATTAACTGCATTTAGTACCATGACAAACGAAACATTATCGGCCGCATGAACTTAATCAACTCGGAAATGTAATCTCATTTGGGTGAATCTAGTTTTCATAAATTACGAACAAAGATACTATCTGTTCGTTATAAATAGATCTATAGAGTCAAAAACGGATCATAATTGTGGATGAGAATCTAAACGTTTCAAGCCGAAAATTACATTCAGTTTCGTAAAAATTGTACACTGGCGTCATCTGTGAAAATCGTTATGAACGTTCACAGGGACTTGAAATAACACAGTTCTCAGTCATAAGCGATTTTCTGTTGTACTAAATCTACAAAGGGGAGAACAGTAGCGATTATCACATGTGATGTACGATTTAGGTAATTAACATTATTATCAGCGACAAATCTGCAGCGTGTAGGGCTTGTAATGACCTATTGTGTCTTTTTTCTAGCTTTTGACGGTTCAATAGTCTGCCCCTATTTCTTAAATGCTCTCTAGATTGTTTGAGTAAAGAAAGTATGATTTTTTCTTCCATTAACAATAAATATTTCTCAATATTAACAGTTGGTGGCTCGTGCTTAGGTTTCCCCGCAGATGATCCTAAACTATTTGTGTGTTAGGAATTAGTCTTTTGTACTTAATGACATTCATTAATCGAGATATTGCTGGAATAACATTGTATGAAATCATTTTTAAATCCAAGAACTCTCGACAAATGTTTGTTTGAGTCTTGTTGCAAGCCAGACAGCGAACGGATATGTAACGTCACGCTTAACGTTTAAGTGTGCCATTCCTTGTGCATGTTTAGTACTGCAACCCTGCATGGAAAACTCCACAGGCTTACACTGGACCTATGCGGCTTCACGGAATGGCATGTTTCTGTCTTCGTCAAAATGAAGTCCCTCTAAATGATGCTGTTGTTGAAAGTATGGAGGCTCAGTCAGTTTTGCATGCATTTATGAGGATGTTTAGCGAACTTTCTTTTTATAAGGTTTATTGATTCAGAATGTGTATTTGAAGAGTGTTTCTTGTGCGAAAAGGTCGGCCGCCTAGGAAGAATTTTTCTGTTGGATCTAGATGTGATCGCGTGTAGTTCTCGCAATGTCTCTCCTCGAAGTGAATTTGCATCATTCCGCTTGCGAGTGTGTGTGAAAATTCGAACCAAAATTATTTTGCATGATTTTGTGGTTGTCGTCGCTGATGCTGCTACTGCTTGTGAACTGGGACCGACCAATTTTCTTCCTCGACGAAGTATATCTTGCGAGTTTGTGCATGATTTTTGTGCTGTTTTATCTTTTAGTGAATATTAGGAGAGTTAAGTATTTATTTACTCATTAATAATTATCAATGAATTCAGTGAAAAATGTTATAAAGTTCCTTTCGGTTCACGCCTTTTTGAAGAATAACTGGAATAAAATGACCTGGAAGGCGTTCTATACCAAGTTCTCAAATTTGTATTCATGATGTACGTTCTAAAAAATTGCATTTAATTGAAATTTCAAAAGTAATTGTATAGTGAATGCAGGTGGCAATGTGAGTGCAGTTCGAAGGCAGATCTGTTTTGCTTTTCTGCTCTATTATTTGAAAGTAGCGATACATGGTCGAACACTGGATTTAAAGCATAATAATAGCAAAACAAATCTATTTTTGTTATGTTTAAAGAATTTAAATCCGATAATAAAAATATCGAAGAAACATGAAGTTTCTTAAATCCAGGCAAAAAGCAGTTTGCATTTCGCATGAGTAGGAACACTCAGTATAGCAGAACATTAGATACCACATGTGTTTGAATTAATTTTCCGCCATTGATTAACAGTAATTTTTTGTAATTCGAAGCACTGTATATAGAATTACATTGGGAGAAGTGTCATTCTTAACTTTGTTTATTATACGCTTTCCTGACCAAATCCCATGATCCTAACCTTTCCTAATACGAATCTAAAATGATGGTGACCTCCAATAGTCGAAAACCTTTCCAACTGATTCCGCTTCTGTGGACGTTAGGTCATGATTAAACACTTAATAAGACAATTGTGATGTTAACAGCAGTCGGTACTACGGAGTAGTAAATGATTCGCACAAACTTTGTGTATATTGTGATGATGTTTTCTAATCAAGCGTTGTTGCAAAGAGTTTTAAAATTAAAAAATAGAATCCATGGAATTATTTTGTTGTTAATTATTGTAACATTTACGAATAAATGCACTATGAAATGCAAGCTCATTCGATCCGTGTATTTCAGTCGTTAAAGCACAGTCTCCGAGATTAAATTAATGTATAATTTATAGTGAGTAATGTTTTGCCAATGCATGTCATTACAGAAAGTGTTATCGTTCGACGATTCCCTTGAGAGCTTCATGTTGATCTACATCGTATTATGTTAATTTTGAAGATAGAAAGAGTTAACACTAGAAAAGAGATTAATGAAAGTTACTTTTCTTGATTGTATTACGAGTTTCAAAAGTATCCACAATTTCCTGTTTTTAATAGATACTACTATTTCGAAAGATCGTATTTGACTATTTAAATTTTCATTTATAAAACACTATTTTCCAGCTTTCGCCCTTGCTCATGTCGTGTGAGGTCTGAATGCCAAGTCGCGCGGTTTTTGTACATCTTGTGGCTTTTGTTCTAATATAATAATTTTTGAGCACTATGTTTTCCTTGTTTCCTAGCAAGCTTAAAAAGTTGACGTGAAAAATTGAATTTTCTCTTGTGCGTTTTTGAACTCACCCGCGCTCTTTCTAAACGGTTTACATCGGCTCGAAAACATATTTCATATGTCGCGCCAAATCCCACGCCGCGACGACTTTATGTGGAACACGGAATTTAATTTGTCGATGTCCCGATAATCGCAGCGCCCCGCGCAGTTCCGCCGTTTTCCCGACAGATGGACCCAACGTAGAGACTACTACCGCTAGCGACGGCCATCCGGCGAACTGCTTGAATTGACGTACGCGTTCGCCACGCCCCACGGCCGCCGCCGCCGCCGCCGCCGCCGCTTCGTGTTCGAGCCGATGCCGTCGGGCGATGCGAGCGTGCGGTGCGTCCGGCGGCGCGAGTAGCGTCCCTAGCAGGCGGTAATGGTGGAAAAGGACAATCGTAAGTACACGTAGCGCAATCCGGTGCGCTTGCCCCTCGCGGCGCGGGGGTGGCCGTTTCAACCCCCGCTGCTCGAGCGCTAGCGGCCTCTCTCGGTCGCCGCGCCAACTAGAAGGATATTGATTACTTCATGTGGCTGGGAAGTCTTTTTTACACGTAGCGCATTGTTGTACGCGAAAGACGTGGCCGTGCGCGTTTTTGGCGGAGCGGCCGCCCGCGGGAAGACGCGCGCTTCTGCGGCCCTCGAGCATGCGGCGTGGCCGGGCCGGCGGGGCCAGCGCCGCCGCCGCGTCACGCGGGCGCTCGCTGCGGCCGGCCGGCATGTGACAGAGGTGACAGGCGAAGTTGTCGGCGCCGCGCGCCGAGTGACAGATGCCCGCGCGAATGCGCGTCGTGCGGGAGGAGTGAAGCGCGAGGCGGCCCCTCGTCGGCGGAGGGCGCAAGATGAAGGGCGGAGGCGGCGAGGCCGCGGGCGACGCAGGTAAAGCGCGGGCGGGCGGCCGCCTTCCATGTGCGTTCGTTCACGTGCTCCGGGGCGGCGGCGCTGGGCGGGCCATGGCTGGCGCTCCGCAGGGCCCTTTCGCCGCCGCGCCCGCCCCGCTGCGGCCGAGCAGTGCGCGCCTATTCTTTCTCGTATTTCACCATTACTCGACGTGCGCGTTTATTTGATTTACTTTTATTTTCTCCTCGTGTGAAATAGGCGACTTTGTTTTGTGGTTACTGTGGAAGTGGGGTGTATCACACTATACGTTTTTTGGTGGCTGTCACGCATATTTCATTGTAGAGTTATTAATCTCCGGTTTGTACCTCATCGCCCTTCACGGTCCTGATTAAGCACCGATTCCTAGCCCCCAAAAGCCGATACAACGATGTCGGAAAAAGCCTTACGGGTTGGGACGTTTCTGCTTAACATACACATTAAGAGCGTCGGCCCGTGTCAGCTGCAATATCGCGCCCCTCGACGGTGTTTGCGTTGAAGCAGAGCGCGCTGTGTTATTTCACGCGCCTCCGCCGCTTCGCTCTCTCTGCTGCCTGTGGAAACAATTGAATTTCGAGTGGGGCCGGGCTATTTTGCTTGTACAAACGCCGGAGCCCTGCCTTCAATGCACCTTCAGTTTTTTTTTCCTTCCCTCTCTCCTCGCCTCGCCTCGTCGTGTTTGCGGAAGAGCGGGGGGGGGGGGGAGGGAGAGGGCGCCACAGGGCAAGGACGGGGCGGGCGGGGCGAGCGGCGAGTAACGTCGAGGCGGGCGGGGGCGAACGGCCGCTGAGAGGCACGCGCGCCGCGCGCCCTAGGGAGTGGCGGCGCCGCCGGGGGCGAGGGGCGGGGCCGGGGCGGGGGCAGGAGGCGACGAGAAGGGATTTCTGGCTGCCCCGATGTCTTGCGTATGCGCAGAACTGGCTTTTCTCTTTCTGTGCCAATTGTTTGGCGGATGGCGCTGATTGATGTTTTCTTCTTAAAGCTGCGTCTGTGTCTCTAACTTACCAACTACAAGGGGGATGATGCTGTGAATATTTATTCAGATTTCTTTATTACAATGTTTTTATTGCTGTAAAATTGGAATTTTAAGAAATTAACCATTTACCTAGTGAATATTTAAAAGGAGAAATTTTGAGTGAGAAATTAGTTGGAATGACTATACTCGGTCATTAAATTACTGAAAAAAACCTGTATTTTACTCGTTGAAAATAAGTGCTGAGTAAGTTACGAAATATTGGTGAATTGATGATAATAAAAGCCTTGGGGCATTATTGGCAACAGCTGTTGATGAAATATTGATTTCTGGAATTATTTTATGAAGCTCAAACTGAAAATTAAAGTCATTTTCTGTGTTACGTACCTAAAAAGCGTTGTTTACTTTAAATTAACACAATCTGCCTCCGATTTGGTAGTAATAATGTTGTCGTTTTTAGTAATGAAGTTCTCTTTGTAAAACAATCCGAACGACTGTATTCTTCAGCGACAATTATACTTGTGAAAGAAGAAATTACGCATATCTCTTTCGTGGAAATGATAATGTGTTTCGCATTGAAAACTGTGTTTCCAACATTCAAATAGAGTACAGTGTAGAGTACAGTACAGTTCTCAATGTTCGCAATTAGAATTTATTTATCTTTTTTTGTCGAAAACGTCTGTTTAAATTCGAATGTAAGCCTATAAAATATAACTGGTTGCATTATCCTTCATTGTCAGAATTTAATAAATTCTTATCCGAAATATTCAACATTCACGCTCGTATAAAATTGCACAAAAAGTTATTTTATGCCAATTGGCTGCTTAGTATTCCTTTAAAAAGAGCACGCGAGTCGATCGAAGTGCAATATGCTTTCTTGTTTGACATCGAGACAGCATTAGTACAGAGTCAACGATACCAAGAGCACTGGTCTGTGAATAACTACTAAAACGTTAACTTTGAGATGATGCATTTTTTGAGTTCTTGGAACCGTAAATTCAAAAAAATTCAGTGTTTATTTCCTTCAAACTCGTGTTTCAAATTATACAAAAGTAACTGGAGATACTTTGGATTAAATATAAAATATGAGCATTCGCGTGAAAGAAATGTTAAGAAAATCAAACTTATTCGATTTATCCAATATTTCAAACTAGGCAGCCACTCTAACATACGCGTCCTTTAACCACGTGTGAGAATTTCGAAGCGGCCAGAGAACCGTCGTGTGGCCTGGAGTCTTCCTCCTCCCCCATCCCTACCGCCATATCGCACGAGTCCCCTCTCGCTTGACCTACTGAAAAATACTGCTTTATTATAGTGGCGATAAAATGTCGGTCGTTGTGTGTCGACAAATTATTGGAGCGGCCTCCTCCGAGAGCCATTGCGTGGGCCAGAGTTACCGCTCAGAATAAAATAAGCTGTAAAAGCGCCTACGGGCGCAGCCGCGAATGCGGCCCGCGGAAATTGGCGCTTGTGACGATGTCGGGCGAGGGGCTAAATTTTATTGGTTATATCTGTATTTTCTTGATTTTCTATATTGCCGTTAACCCTTTGTGACTTTTGATATTGCAGCTGCCAGAACACTCCTTTATCTCCGAGCCTGACGTTGCGTAATGCGATGACGGTTTTTTTTCTCTCTCTCGTCTCTTTTTTCGTTCCGCTGTGCGCACGAGAAGATAAATTCCTCTGTAATTGGATATATTATCGCTTTTCTAGCCGGGCCATTTAATTTAATTTATTCCTCTCCTCATTCGCCATCGAGAGTCATAAGTTTGTGTTGCTGCCCTGTGAAGCTGTGTTTCCAGTGCGGACCAAGTGCTCCGCACGTACTCCTCTCTTTTCATAGCTCGGGCGCGCTGTCTGCGCCGAGGCGCGGGCTGCACGCTCTGCCCGCTCATTCATTCGTCCTCCGTGCGGCGGCGGTGGCGTGATCGATGCAGGGGAAGATTAAAGCCCAATTCTCGCTGGGGTGTGGGCCCTCCCGAGTGCACTCCCCTCTGGATATTTCCTGGACGCGGAGCATGCGTTTGACGCTCGAGCCTTTTTCGTGTTGCGTCTTTCGCGAGAGGGAAATATTGAAAATTCATCTCGCCACTTGCTCGTGTTTGTAAATGTAGAAAGAATTGTAATATTGGAGCAATAAACTGAGGGAAAGTTTTTTTAACGGAGTACAGCTCTGTGTATTGTTAAATTTGATCGTGAAATTTGACGCCTTTTCGGGCGACCTTAAATGATGGGAGTTAATATTACTATTTTTATGTGTCAAATATCGGTTCGAATATCAGATAATGTATTTCTAGAAATAGTTCAGTTCAAAGGGCTTTCCGATTTCTTCATTGCATTCTTGGTTTCCTGCCGGCTATGATCATTCTTGCGTATTGATTTTGTGATCAATGTTTAGACATTGAACGACCTAAATTGAGGTAGACTGAAAGATCTAATAAATCAACAGAGCAACCTAATACTTCGGAACTTCGGGCGCAAGCTACAGATAAGTGAAACAATTTCTTTCGGGGATGGAGTGGAGGGTTATTGAGAAAGTCGAATCATTTTGTCGATATGTCGATACAATTACGTAGGACGTCGTTCATCTCAAAAGGCCTTTCTATACGGAATGGGAACTGCTATTCCACACGTTCTCCTGTTTTCGAGCAGGCTCGAATATGGACAATTTTTTTAATCACGTTTTCATTTTATTTATTTCAACTAGTGTTTGCAATAAATTCTCTTAAGGTGTCCGATACTTTTATGCACTTTATGTGAAGCAGCCTAAGAGGCAACCAAACCTGATTTAATGCGTACGTTCGTCGCAAAATGCTGCGATGACTGACAAAAATATTAAAATAATTAAATTTTCAAGAATTCAGATTAGAACTGCACAACAAATAAGAATAAGTTTACTAATTTAGAAGATTAATGGATAGTAAGACTGACATTTGTGCGATTTTGATTAGAGAGACTCGAAGAGAAGCTACAAGAACTTATGGACGTAGGTAAGCGGCGTGTTTGATCAAATGTCCTGCTACCTTTCGTATTTAGTTCCAACGTTGATGCGCAGGCCAAGTTATATAGGAAATGTAAGATAAATTAATTTATTTCGTTGATTCCCCGAGAGAGTGCACTCTATCTCTTCAAGGATATTCGATTTTCACCAATAGTTGCTAGTTTATTTCATTAGTTTTATGATTTTCAGACAAACATGTTTTTGTAAGACTTGTTTTACTGACAACAAGGTATTTGTAAGATCCCCTTTCTTCCTCATGTAGGATCCGTGCTAACACGTTGCAAACCTTGCGATGACTCTCAAAAAGTGTCACGTGGAGCTGTTGTGTGGAGCAACTTCTGCCGGTGGAGGAATCAGGGCGTACAATAGTAATCTCCCGGACTGGCGCAACTAATAGAGGCGTGTGCCTGAATGCGGAGGCTGGCTGCAGCCGGAGGCCAAAGCACTGCTCGTGATTGCATAGTCCATTGTAGAGCGATTGTTCGCGCGCTTTCACTCGAATAACTCTAGGCTCTTTGAATAAGAAACGATGGACTGACAGATCTACAATACTAAGCGGCCTAGGGCCTAGGACCAGTAGCGGAGCGGCCAACGCCGAAAGCTTTCCGCCTCGGGGTATCGAGGTTCAAATCCGGGACGATCACTGTGGAATTTGTGGTTGGCAGAGCGGGTTCGCTGCAGGTTTCCTCGGGGATCTCCCGTTTCTCTTGCTTATCATTCCACTATGGTCTCTGCTCCAGCGTTCAAATAGCGCCACATAGCCAATTCAGGGGCGATAGGTAGTGTAGAAACTAGCGCTCTAATCTTCCCACGTCCGTCGGAACTGGGTTCGGATCCCAGTCGATTCAAATGAATTTTGAGACGCATTCGCGGCAGGGTACCTCAAGGTTCCTCGATTTTCTGCCTATTGTTCTCCAATTGTTTCAACTCAATTCATTTCGTCTTCGTCAGCTTCATCTTCAACGGCGCGGACAATCCAGTGGAATTGGCGGTGAATGGAATGGGATCACGGCTGGTGTTTAGGGGGTTATCCCCTGCGTCTCATCCCACCTCTGTCCACCACATTTCATCTCTTATCAGTATAATTGTCACCCCCCATCACGTTATTCATTCATTCATTCATTCCACGAATAACCAAAAGTCTTAGTTGCTGAGGAACAATATTAAAGTGCTAAGGTGCGTTTTATATCCCTTCTTTGTGAAACATTATGTGCAACAATGGATCTCTAGACGAACTGCCGTCCCATGTTCCCGATGACTCGTGCTGAAAACGTTCCCAAACCCAGTGTGTAGTATGAAGCAATGAAGTGATGTGGTCACAAGTAGTCCAACAATAACACCGGACTAATATCACAGTACACAGGTCAAAAGAAACCTGCAAATGACATCTTTTAAAAATGAAAGGACATTATTTGATGCCTTCAATAAGGCACATGCATATCCATTCTTACTTCGTTCCACAATTCTGTTGAGTCATTGCCCTGAAATTTGACGACCAGAGGTGAAACGCGGCGTTCTCATAGCTTGTAAATCAGGGGCCACCAACGTTTACGTCGATACTCAAAGACAAAGGAAGAATTTTCAAAATTGAACGCAACGAGCCTTTTCCAATGGGTATAGTGATAATCCCATTATTCTGTTATTACTTTTCGTGTGCTAAAGAGCATATCCCACATGACACTTTCCGGTAATGTCCATCGATCGTTAGATTCATTCCACAAACCAAAAAATCGACAATTGCTCTGCCTTCAGGAACAGCAAATGGATATGTAAGCAATTGCCCTTGATGGATGCTTTGACTATGGACTCGATTTACGAGTAATCGTGAAAACTTTTTGGCTTCATTGATTTAATAACAGAATTTCCGCATTGGAGAGAAACCACAGCTATCAAAGGAAATTAGTTATCTGTGCAGAGCGAAAAACAAGGAAGTCGGAGAGTGGTGATAAGCTCCTCAACCTTTACCCCCTCTCTATCTCTGTCTGTCTCTCTCTCTCTCTCTTTCTCTCTCTCTCTCTTTCCGTACTTCGACCACTTTTCATTAATCTTTTGAGGTCATTCTATTTTAATTGTTTATGACTTATTATTTAATGTAATCGCTCATGTACATTTGGTGCTTATTATTATTTTCATATTTCTTGGGGCTTTTAAATTTGCAAATTAGTACACTGTATTTGGACCTTAATTTAAAGACGGAAAATTAAACGAGTATACCTGCTTTATATTATGAAATAACCACAGACAGAAAACGTAAGTAATCATCTTAAAGCTTTTAAATTTGTCAGTCTCAGGAAATTAAAATTACCGCCCGGCCGTGCGATATTGATAGGAGTATTCGAATATTCGAAGTTCTCCTATTGACAGCGCATGCAACCGCACCGGAAACGACAGAATCGCGCGCAGCCCTGTTGGCAAGACCTGCCCACGCGCGGCCGCGCGAAGTCGCCGCTTCCATTCACCCCGCTTGTCTTCGGGGGCTGAGACGCGACCTATTCAAACACACGCTTTACGTCACGGCCGCGTCTGAATCTCGACCACCCCATCCCGTCCCGGTGGCCCACTTTTACTTTGGAGGCGGAAGCGAAGTCCGGCGCCCCGCGGGCGACCGCCCAGAGCGCCGCTGCACCGAAGCCCACGGAGGCCGACGCGAGGGCCCGGCTTCTCCTAAACAACCCCGTCCTATCAAGTGCTATGCCTGGGGTCTTTGTGGACTCTAAGCTTTATTGACTATTGTAGTGGTAAACACCAAAGTGTACTGTAATATGCTGAGTGTAAATAACTGATTTTATGTAAGGATACGTTTCATAAGTTATTTTTCCATTTAAAATATTTAATATCAGGAATAACCTCTACCGTACGTAACCTCCATTTGTGGTACATAATGGTCCAGAAATATTTATAAGGGTTCGTGAAAGTTATATCGGGATAAATTAAGTACTGAGTTTATCAGAAACATTTTTTTTTTTTGACTAGATATTTCAAATGAGAATGGGCAAATAACACGCGTTATTTTACGTATACGTTAGCTCAAACCAGTCTCGTGTAATGAAAAAAATAATAATTCTCTTATAAAATTTGTAAAATATGTGAAAGTTGTTTGATATCTGCTTAATAAGTGCACGAAGGCACTAAATGGCACGAAGGCAAAAAGGAAGAAAACTAAACTCTACAAATATTCAGGAAATATTTACAGATTGATAATGATGGGGTCCAAAAAGGCCCCAGATATGGTACGAGGGTTAAAAAGAGCATAGCCCAACTGCACCCCGCTCAGTTCGCCTCCTTGTTAGCATCAGGATCGATTTCACGATCGATTTGCCACGATCTACTTAGTCATATTGATCGATTATAACTTTGAATCTTCTGTCTATTTTCAAGAAATATTTGAATAAATGTTTAAAGCACTTTCAACATTGGAAAACATTGCTCAAAAATTTGTGAACACAAGACATGAAATCATCTATCACGAGCATTCTCTTACCTCGCTGACTTAGCATACACAATTTCGAAGATTCTGCCATTTGCACCTGCGCTCGAATTTTTCTCTGGACTGGTGTACAGAAAATATATTTGCACTACTTATGAATTGAAACTTGGCAAAAAATGTTACTTGTTCGGAAACACCGGATGGACGAAGCGGTATGCAGTCGGGCTATACCTTGTGAGTGTTAGTGTCTAGTGTTAGGTTTAAAACTGACTCGATTGGGCGTAAAGGTTAATCGGTTGTAGCTGAAAAAACTCGAACAAAATGTCAATTCTACCTTGTTTTATTGACTTTTTTATAAATGTATTTATAAATGATTTAAGAAAAATAAATTTGTATTGAATTAAATATCTATTTAATAAGCAAAAATAACTAATTTCGGAAACTTTAATAATTTGTTTTGGGAGTTTTGTAATGTCTACGTTTTGTTTGTGAATCAAAACGAGGGGACTACAAGTGTAAGTTACAGAAATGATGAAACGTGAGTGGATCACGTAATTGGTTTTTTTTGAAAACCAATTCATAATGATCTCGTTTATTCACATATTTATTATGTATTTTATTCAGGCAGAATGTCATTGGTAGAATTGTTTCATTTAGGGGTTCAGTGTAGATTTTGAAGTCCTAAACTTGTCACGTTCTGAGCCAAAAAAGGAACAGAAAAAAATCCCCAACATCCGCAAAGGAATTCTCTCGAACCATTTGAGAACACCACATTACCCCATTCTGCATTCGTAGGTAATGACCTAAGCAGGAATAACTAAAGCGGCTTTGTCTGCGGGAAATATAGGGTAATTTGATATTCAAATTCACGGCTCTTAGAATTCCATTTATCTCGGAGCAAAGGTTTTCTTCGGCAACACGCTTTAACTGTGTGAAATCTCTCGGCTCACGATGAGAATTGATAATAACATGGATTGCAAGAATATAAACATGAAATTAGAACTGATTCATCAATGAGCTTTATCAAAAACAAGTCCCTCACACTCACCACGCATACTCGTGCGTGAACCGTGCAGGGTGCAAAACGATGCGGCGATGACGGTAATGAAGTAGCCAAAGCAGCCGGCCGCAGCGCGAACAGCTTCGAAAGGAGAGAGAATTTTGGCGGCGCGGGCGGCGGCAGCGGCCGCATCTCGAGCAGGGAGCTCCGCTGCATGCGCCCATTTATACTGCAGCCTTTCCCTTATTCAGCGCTCGGGCGCCGCCCCCCCCCCTCCTGGCTCTGCTCCGCCGCCGCACAATGGACAGAAATGAACAAAAACTGGACGAAATTAACTTCTTTTTTCACATGCGTGAAATTTACGTTTCAATCTAATGCGAAACAATATCTCTAGAACTTCCATCCTAACGTTAAATCTTTTTCGCTATTAATGTGTAAGAAGCCCACAAGAATTGTTTTTTTAAGACGGCCATACATTCACCCACTTTCGGGATCCGGATTTGTCTGTGATTGTTAGTTTTGAAAGATCTGTCTCGATAGATCTTATTACTTTTTAACCAGGCTTTTAAATATCAAAAGTATTATATATTTTATGTAAGCATATTTTAACTAATCCTCCTAGGAGCAACAATATATCCCTTGGCTAATGTATTTATATCATGAAAATTATGCTGGTGTTACAAAAAAGTCGAACTTCCCGTTCTAAATTCATTTTTATATTCTTTCAATCCACGTTATTATCAATTCTCACCGTTAGAAGAAACCTTTCTGGTTTCATTTCTAACTCTCTCTATCTATGCAATTTTAAATTACCCTCTATTATGGAGTTTCAGATTACGATCGTGAGCAATGTAATATCGCGCACTGGACGTTCCTCGCTGTTTAAGAAACTGCTCCGACATCCGCCTGGAAGTGATAGGAGGAAACCACAGAAATGACCGATCAGAGTAGCCAAACTTCAATTCTCAGTGAGGTAGCGATCTTCGACACGGCAACGTATCTGGCACCTAAAGTACTCCGTCGTCCGATCTCGAATATAGGCTCTGAAGAAGCTTCGATCCCGAATTTCGTTCTTGTAAGAAACATGTGTTTGGATGATTTTTCCCCTCCTAACAATACTGCCACTGTCGACTTTCGCCGTCACAGCCCCCGCCGCGCCCTCCCCCTCCNNCCCGCCCTCACTCGCCAGACTCCCCGTCTTCAAGAGGACTTCAGATTAAAAGTATTCTTGCAGCTTAGGAGATGGCTGCCCGTTGCTGGAAATCTTCTCCCGACGTACCGATTATTGAAGCGTAATATTCGGCGTTGGAGGTATCTAAAATGATAACAGCGCAATCGCGAAAGATGGAATTCACTGTTGAAAGGAGATTATTGCAATAGCAGCGTTTTTGCGTCGACACGGCGAGTTAATTTTTAAAAAAATGGAAAATATGAGTGTTCTCTATTAAACCGAAGATATTTGTTTATCAAATCACTTCTGAATTTGTTTCGTAAGTAAGACCCTGTGGAATTTTCAGATTTGTATCACTAATATCAAAGCATTATAACAGGATGAATTAAAAGTAGCCTTCAAATATCAACAACACTGATGTATCTAAAGCAGCAATTGATACTGTTTTTTATATTTATTTTATTCTTTGAATGTGATACTTGGTTCAGTTATCAGTACAACTTTTTCACATGTCTTGATCAACTTTGTCATAAGTCTACTATCTATTAAAAAAAACTAAAGTATTAACATTAAAACTGTAGATAACAACTAATTTTGTATCCCCAATATTCTGAAATATTTCAAACCGACTGTTTACAATTTCCAATTTTCCGATTTTTTCTGAGAAATTGAATTTGGGCGTACAATAATTTTTTAAACAATACTTTATTTACTATTAAAATTTAAAAAAACATTGGTTTTGTATATCTCGTTCTCTTTAAGTTCTGAAGCAGATTAGCTTTGAGAACCTTTTAAATGTCACTAGAAGATGCCGGGTGTGTCGTTCCTCCAATTGCCAGTGAAATGAATCGGCGCTACTCCATTCTAAGTATCGCAATGAGGCTGCGAGAGGAGGCTGAGAGCCGGCACCCAAATGAACGAAGAAAACGCGTGGCGCGGGAGCAGGGGCGGGGAGTAAGCGAACAAAAATGTATTTTTAAAAAAGGAGAACTTTCTTCACACTGTCTCTTAAAATCTATTGAGGATTATCATATATTTCAACAACTGAAAATTGATTTTCGAAACGGCAAGAGTTTCCAATTTTATATGAGCTTTCGTCGGAGCAAGTTCTTCAAATGTATTCTTTAGCATATTAGACACTATTTACTCACCCCTTTCGTACAAACCAAACAACTTACGTCATGTCAAAATTAACACATATCGATATACGCCTTCGTGACATTGTTGAAATTGTGTGGTGTATCCAAGAGGAAATATGCGACTGTGCCTTACAGTCCAAGCTTGAGTTCGAGACTGATGATTGCCGACACATGCTAAAGAGCTGCGTCAAAAACGGCCTCTTCGTGGACGTGAATTCGAGAGTCAGTTAGTTCGATCGATCGTTTCCCTGGTTTCCGTCGATCAATTGCAGGTGTGGAGTTGTATTCCGCGCTGGGAGTTTCATTCCCCACAGGAGCTGTATCTGGAACAACAGGCCGCGTGCTTTTCTTCCTTTTTGTAACGAGAACTCTAGTCCAAAGTTAATTTGGCGTTACATACTCTTGACTGAATTTTGTGCCTGTTTGTTTTTGTTTGTAATACTTATACGTGTTTTAAAAGAGTGTGAATGTAATGTATATAGGAGTAGTTCTTAACAGAATGGAACAAGATTTTAAAATATAATTTCAACAAAAGTACAAGAAACAAACATTTGTTTCTTAAGAGACATTCTAGAAGCATTAAGGAATGTGAAGACCACTTTTTAACATTATCAATTACTGAGAAATGATATTCTTGGAAGGTGAGGGATTTATGACTGCCCGTGTTCTTAAACTTTTCATGTTTTCAGCCCTATAGGGAATGGGCATGCCCAAAAAAAGATGAGTGTGTGGGACAAGAAAAACTATTTTTTTTAGTTGCGTTTTGTCGTTGCACAAAAAATGACACACAAAAATTGTCTCATTTATTTAAGTGAAGAAATAAGAAATTTTGTTACTTCTCATAAGGATGCCATAAAACAACGATACGCATGTACTCTTTATGAGTAAAACGCTCATGACACTCAACTAGAAACAGGGTGTTCAGAAATGGGGTGTTTTTGTAACATGACCGGAGAGTTCCCGGACGTGGTCAATAAGCCGAGGCCAGGAATCCCGACACGACGTGAAAAGCCACTTTTGGCGTGTGATGTACGATACTTTATTCGAGGCCTCTGTTTATGACGATTTGTCCGCGTGATAAACAAATTTATTTGACGATCACGTGCTCATTCTGTGTATTATTCCGTTAGGGGTTTCGTACGTATTTCGCTTTCTAATTACGTATTCTCCCATTATTAGCACGGATCGTTTCCAGGCTGATGCTGAAAAGAAGTTGAAGTTGTTTTTTTTTGTCCCTCACGTTTAAGTATGAGACGCTTTCCATACCGTCCCGAGTCAAAGAGATTTTCGCCCACTTCCTGCGTGATTCACGCCACTGTGCGCGGGTCCAGGGCGGCGCCGCGTCGTCGCGCGCTCGGGCGAAATGGGCGCTCGCGGGCGCGCGTCCGCGGCGGCGGCGGAGGCGGCGGCGCGCGAGCGGCGCGGTTATTTTTACCTCCCTCGTCACTGGCGCGCCCCGCGAGCGCGCGCTTCCCGCCGGCCCTCTGCGCCGCCGCCGCCGCCGCCGCTGCCAGGAATCGCGCTTCCGCAGCGCCGGGCGCTGGGCGCTCGTACGAGTACGAAGCATGAAAGCCCTCGGCGGCGCAGGAATGTTTGGTATGCGCTCGGAGCGCACGCGGTCTCCGGACGGGAAGATGCTCTGGTCGCAAATATTAAGTCGTGGGGGAAGTGTATAAAACGGTACTGGCGAATTTCAAGGAAATTAACAAGAATAACACCGGGACAAAAGCAACACTTGTGACAGCAATTCACATGTATGTAAATGATTTGTAGTTTTGTATCCACGTCTTTTCCAAAACGTCTCGAACATCACTTTACTATTTTGATATAATAATTACAGCTTTTGATAGTAGTTTTTACAACGTAATTTTAATTGCAATTGGAAGTGATGATGAGTATTTTTATATAAAAAAATGTAACTTGTAAAAAGTTACAATTTCAGATAAGGGACCTAAGAAAAATAATTTTAAATTGGGACAGGCGGGCGACGACAAAATACGTGAGGGAATGATTTCTCTCTGACATCCAGTCTCCCAAGGTTGGAGAGAGAGATCATGGGTAGTGCATTACAACCAAGTGAGTTATTGCACTGATATCCATAATAAAGAAATGCACTATTTCAAGATATGCCAATTATTTCTTACGTAAACGTTTATGTATGATTCAAAGTTATTGCATTGTTTTGTTTTCAGTTAGTCATTAGTGTACGCATAATTTATTCTTCGTTTGTGAATTCCTAAAACATTACATTGTAGATCTGCCCTTCTCGTTTCGCAATTTTAATATGTGAAATAATTTCTATTGAATACTGAAGAATGTGCACTGGCCAACGCATTTCCGTTTCTCTCTCTGTGTTTGCGAATGGTGGCTGCTCTTTGTAAATCGCGAAATCCCTTTGGGATGAGCAGCTGAACGCGGAGTGGAGTTGTGATGAGCAGATGGGCGAGGGGAGATCAGACTTAAGCTCCGACACACGTTGAGTGCGAGAGGAGGTGCTCCTGGCAAACTCCATGTTGCAAGCTCTGTGGATGAAACTAGATTGAAAATTGTGCTGTCGCGATCCTTTCTCAACGAACCACGATGTTGAAATCTGTAAGGTTTCTTCAACAGAATTTATTCTGATTATCGACACTGTTGTGCTTCAAAGTTTTTCAGCTACTACGTTGACATTGAAAATGATGTCATGTCCTTATAATTTATTTGACGATTTTCTACGAGCTACAGGCTAAGTTAATGCAAATTAGTACTCTGTTGGTCATCTTTCTGCTCTAGTGGTTCGAGTCCTTCCTTGAGGATAGATTTTTTTTATCTACGAGTAGACTTAGCGACGTATTAGAGAGAGGCAAACCACTTACGTATCCTATATTATCGTTAATATCATTATCATCATTTAATAGTTGTCCGGCAATGAGCACTACTTAAATGTATTCCGTCAGCTGCATATAATAGTTTTTATTGAACCAAGTGGAATAAAAATAGTGTTTTTTGCGTTATTTGCTATTTTTTCCGTAATACTCCATGGAGTGAATTTAATACACCAAAACTAACACATTTGAAGACAAGGTCCAACATTAAAATAAAAAATAAAAAAGGAGGAAACGTTGTTAATTCTTAGTGCGTTCCTTCCCTTTTGATCGATGCGACATACATTTACGATGCCTTTCCAGTGGAACGCACACTATAAAACTCCCACGTTTCAAAGGCAGATGGTTACATAAAAGAATTCTGATGAAAAATGAACGAGAAGGGAGATAATGGAACGAACATCAGGGGAAACGGAAGCAGCCCTTTTCCCCATCAAAACTTCATGTGGAGCGCCCTGCCATCGACCTCGCTGTTGCGAAGGAAGGGAAGGGGGTCCGAGCGCCCCTGTTCACCTGTTCCCTGTTGTTTTCCTTACGTTTATACACATTTGAGAGGAGTGAAGATTCATTCTTTAGCTTGTGCATTGTGAATTCAATTCGTGAGTCGTTCGAAGCTATACATTTCAGAATCTTTGCAATGAATTATGTTGGGCTTTCGAATCATTTTCTTCTGTTATAAAAGTGACAAAACAATTGCACTATAGTAATTCAGGGCTTCATTTATACAAATTAAATTATACGTTGTTCACATTTGTTGAGTACACACGCTTGTTCTGGTTCTGGATGAAAAAAGTTTTACTTGCGTTTACAGTTCTGCAGCTATTTTAAATGCCATGAGTAACTTTGAACATCACGACAACTTGTAGGATTTTTCCCAACCAGGTGTCTCCCATTAGCAAGGCACCGCCCCAGCCGGAACGAGCTCTCAGCTCTCGACTGGTCTCACGACATGTGTGGTACTGTAGTGTGTGTAAGTATGGGGTGAGGATAGGCCAAGGAAGAGGAAGGAAAGATTGCATGCGGTCCGTAGCCGTTTAATTACGGTACTGCTCTGGCATTTCGTGGGGAGCTGATCAGAGAAACCATGGAAAACTACCGATCAGAGCAGGTAGGCGCTAGAATTCTCCCCCGGACAGAGGCTGACTTCGACTTAGCTGCCTAACTAGTGTCGAACATTCTGGAATCGTCAGGACTCGAACCCTTGGCCTTGCTGGTCGGGGTACTGCAGCGACACCAACTGATGGCCTGAACCACCTAAGTCAGTCGGGTAAGAGGCGACTGGTGCGGGGCCTGCGCGCCGGGCCCTGCCGATCTGGGCGAAAGGAGCGGTGCGAGGACGGACCGCTGACCGGCCGCCGCCTCCGGCGCGCTCCAGGTCGAGGAGTGCAGAGGCTATTTTCAGGATTGTTAAGCGCTCGTTGAAGCTCCAGACACCGCCAGACGCGCTGACGTCAACGCGGGCGTGTTTACGAGGAGCAGGAAGGCAGGAGAGGGGGGGAGGACGCGCTCCAGATAAGCGCCATCTACAAGGCCTTCGCGCGCGGGCTTGGAACAGGGCAGATCGCCGCCTCGCTAACTGCTGACTCTTGTTTCAAACGTTCCAACGCGCGTGTGCCGCAGCAATGCGCTCTCATCGCGTAACTTCCTTGTTTTAGACCCTTCCCGCTCAAGGGTTCCTCTCCCCATTTACCAATTTGGCCTACTCTCGCTGCTGAAATGACGTTTTGTAAACATTCATAAACAGTTTCAAACTATTGTGGAACTTTTCTCAAAATGTCTTCTACTAACATCAAACACATCTTACGAGTGTTTTATCACAACTTTATTACGAGCTGACAAGATAGACAATGTTTTGGAATGCTCCTACTGTTACCGAAAATTGATATAAGTCGATTATTTTCTGACATTTATTTGTTGTTGTTGTTGTTCTGAGCGTACTAGATTTTCTGACAGGATTTATTTCGAAATAGCCTCATTTGAGAAATTAACGCGTTAAGTATTCATTTGCCCAGAAATGTGTACGCCTTTCACGCAATATTGGCCTTTGATATCCCGTAGTGCAGAATAAGCTCTATGCGAGAATAGAAATGAAAGTGTTTCTTTCATTGGCCCAAAGCGCCGCCTGAACATGTGCCAGTCATGTGCCAAAGCAGTTGTCATGTCGACAGCTGTCAACGAGCACCGCGGGGTCGAACGGAGTCTGCGTTCCGCGAGCGAGTGATCTCGATGAGGACCGTCTCCCCCCTCCCCCCGCCCCCTATTGGTGCCTGCGCCCACCAGCGCCAACTGGCCATCGCCCCTCCGCACCACACCATTGCAACTAGCCCCGATCGATTACATGGCACTTACACTTAGACTCACGCATTTCTTTAATTCTAATATTACGAGCATTTGCATGCAAACAATACGGAATTATCATCAGTATTTATTAATTATTTTTCATTTGCATACGCAGCAGGTGCACGGAAAATGGAAACACCCAAATGGTCGCTGGCTTAGAAATTGTGATCGACCAAAAATACCATGCTTATAGTTGTCTTCTAACTATTGGTATTCGGGCAGGTTTGAGAGCCCGACATTGAGTTCAGCAAGCCATTTTTGAATCGTTTTCGTCTTATTTTTGTTCTTGATGTCTAATTTATGATTTCTTAATTTTATACGTTTTCTGTGAGTCAATAAACTCTTCCGTCCGCACTGAAATTTAGTAAATGCGCTTTTGGTTGAGAATTCCTGTATGACCACGCGAAACACCAAACCCTGAGGCTACGTTTGTTACAGAAACACATACCGTGCCAATCCTAACAGTTTGCACACGTTTGAATATCTGTATATTGGTCATGCGTGACGCACTTGCAAGTGCATAAAACTCTGCCTGGCCAATTACTGAAGCTTTCAACATAATACAGACGTTGTTCAGGTGATAGTAGTAGGTAAATACGACAGCGGGAGCTACAAATTTCGCTAGAATCGATATTTCAATCCAGGCATTCATTTGACGAGTTGTTTCCATTGTTCTGTCCTCACGAAGTATATTTACACATCTACTGGTTTATATACTCTGGTTAATTTCAGTATTTGTGGTCGTGGGCTGTGTAATGGAGTTTAATGCATTTAAGCCTACGCCCGCTGGTTCAAATCCCAGCCTGAGCAAAAATGTCTCGCGGAAGGAACGCTCGGAGAGGCATGTTTAGGGCCAAAGGAGCGATCCCCATGTGAAGTGGTTCGTCCCTAGACTCGAAAAAAAAGCGTTCAAGAAAAAGTGCCGATCAGAGCAGCCGGTCGCCAGATTTCTCCTCCTGACAGCCACTGAACTCGACCTAGCTACTATACAGCTAGTGCGGAAAGTCGTGCCTCCATCGGTTCTCGAACCTGCGACCTCCCGGTCAGAGGCAATGCAGTGACACCAGTTGATACCCTGAACCACCTCTCCCGGTATTTCGCCTTCGTATTCCGTGCGAGGTAGCAACTGGCTACCGCATGCGATTTCGAAAAGTGTCGCAGGTGGCGGCATTTGCTTTGCTTTCGGCTGGCGAGCAGCTCGAGGCGGCGGGCCTGATTCACGCGGTTTCCCTCCCCCCCCTTCCCCAGATCGACGCTTTCGCCTTCGCGCGCCAGGCTTCGTTTGTTTGGGTTGCGCGGCAGCCGCTTGGCTCCGTCCGATTGGCTCCGCTTCGCGCGGCTGGGGCGCCGCCACGCGGTGGCCCAGAGCACTGAGGCGCTCGCGATCGAAAAACGGGAAATATTTATTTCCTTAAAGTATTTGGCATTTGGAGTCGGATTAATCCAGCTATCTGTGTTCTCAGGCCTGCACCGTGTGTTTTATTCATTCTTCTCGGCTGGGGTAAGGGAGACGTGTCGCGAGCACGGCGTATTTTCTTGACAGCATCTAGCAAACTTGGCCTGTGTGAGCTTTTTTTTTCTGTCACATTGCCAGAAACTGAGACGATTATTATGAAAAGCTACAACTCTATTTTTGTCCGGATTGGGAATAGCCGGGATCACGCCATGGAAAGCTAGTACACATGGGGCTATTACATTAATATTCCATACTTTTTTTACTATCTGCATTATTTTTATATTTAATTTTCAGACGAGTATTTATAAGCCTTTCCGTTCAGTAAACGAAAGTCAAAGTGATAACTTGAAGTTGGACCGCTGTTGAGCATTAATTAATTTCACATTACATCTCATTTTCACCACGTTCTCCTTCGTCGTTTTCTTAATCCTCTGTCACCTTTGGTTCTTTTCTTTCATCCTCCGGACGAATCAACTTTTCCAGTACTGTTTCAACCTTATAGAGGTGAGGAAAGAAAAAAAATGATAAGCATTGAAAGATGAAGATGGAAAGAAGTTGGTCAGCAAATCGCTGGTCTTTTAGGTATTTGTATGTGAATCCTTAAATTGTGACATTTTCTATTGCAACGAAACGTTATATTGATTTTTCACTTTCTTGCACATAGATCCAGTAGAAAAAACGTGATGAGAACTCTTCAGTGCGGCTTGTTTCATTAGTGTCTTTTACAACAACACCATAAATGAACGCCGAATCACTAGCATAAGTTCAGATTTAGAATTTGTGAACAGAATTGGCTGGTGATATCTGTCAACAACTTCACTGTTACACCGGAGTGGAGATCAAGAGACGGTAGAGACGGCCTAATTGCTGTATTGTGGCCGACTGTGCGCCGGTGGCGAGGGCGGGGCGGCGGGCGGCCGCAACATCACTCGTGGCGCAATTTGCGGCGCGCGTTTTGGGGCCTGTGATTCACGCGCTATTATTACCCGGTTCGGTTAATAAACGCGGGGCGTGTCAGAAAACGCTCATTGCGGCTGCGATGAGGGAGTTTGCGTTCGCGCGCGGCTCGGGAGACGCTGGGCCGGAAGTCACGTGTGAGCGCTCGGGCAGGCAGCTTTGCAGCGCTGCGATGCGCGCCGAGCGATTCCCCGACACTTAGTGGCGGATCCAGAGGGGGGCATACCCCCCAAAGGCCTACAGTTTTATTTTGTTATCTTGCTTTATTTGGCAAAATTGTTTTAAATATTTATTTATGTTAGAATTATGTAATTATTAAATAAATAATATTTATAGTATTATATATACACAACAAAAATAATATAGAATATAATCACAAATTCCTGTTATTTAACACAAATCTATGATGGTCCCCCTCTACAATCATCGTCTGCTGACGCAAGTGCCTCCATTCCGCCCCTGCTGGCACAAGTGCCCGCCCCATACCTCTCCCTGCTGCTAGTTCCCAATTCTTGTCGCCGCTTCTGCCTTGTCTTTTCTCTCATCCTCCGCCGTCCTCGTGCAAGTCCTAGTTCAAGAGTTTCTAGACACCTTAACTGCTATGGTCATTACACCCGTAAGTGTAGTGCATGCTCTCTATTGCGGGAGGTGGCGGGGAACTTCCCCGACTAGATAGCGAGTTCCACCGCCGACCTACACGTCAGCTCGCGTGGTTTCCCAAACTTTATCCCTCCAACGGGACAAGATCTTTGGCATGTGTGGTAGTGTAGTGCATTAAGTGAGAGAGTAAATAAGGGATGAGGATAGGACAACGAAGGGGATGGGAAGATCGCGCGTAGTTCCAGACCCGTTTTCCGTCATTCCCAACCAGAGCGACCGGGCGCGAGAACTCTCCTCCAGACTTTGCACCGTCCTCTCCTTTTCGCCAATCTCCAGGCGCAGTCTTAACCGTGGTCTTTCATGATCCCCCCTGGTCGTTGACCCTTTCACCGCCATCGTACTTTCCGCCCCTTGTGCCTTCCTCTTTTATCTTCCGGTCTCCCGCCGCGCTCCTTGCTCCGATCCACGTTCCCTTTTCCCGGCCGCCCCCGCGACCGCCGTCCGTTGCCCCCGGGGCGAGCTCCGCGCAGCCTTCGGCGCTCTCGTGCCTCCGCTCCGTGTCCTCCGCTCCCCCACCCCTCCAGGCGTCCCCGTCCTCCCGCCGAGTCGTCTGTAATCCTCTCTGTCCCCATCCTCCTCACATGGGCTATCTTTCAATCTTCTATTTTCGCCCATTACTCGCTTTTCGTGTGCCCTCTTCATTGCGCTATATCGTTTGTAATCTTTGCTGTCCCCATCCTCCTGACATGGGTTATCTTCTTCTCTTCATAACGTCTGTTTTCTCGTTTACTGCGGATTTGTCGCCGATGGCTCGCTTTCGTCTGCCTTTGCGCTATCTCATTTGTGATCCCTGCCGTTCCTTCCTCTCCTTTTGTTTGAGGGCAACCGCCGACCGCCCCTTTTGCCGTATCATCTCCCCCGTGATCTCCGATGTCCCTTGAAAGCCCTTGTGGATTATCCCTTCGCCTTCTTTCCTCCTGTTGGTGGGCTCTACTGCCCCTTCTACCCTTTCCCCTCACGCGTTCATTCATCGCTGTGTTTTCCCACATGCTTCTTGTTCTCGCCATGTCTCTCCCATTTTCTTTTGATGGCTTATTCATCCACTTCCCCTCTTAATTAGTGCCTCTACTGGCGAATATTATGTCCCTTTGCGCTATCTCTCACCGCGAGAGGTGGCTCAGGACATCATCTGATGTCACTGCAGTGCCTCTGACCGGGAGGTCCCTGGTTCGAGAACCGACGATGGCAGGATTTTCGACAATATTTAGATAGCTAGGTCGAGTTCAATCGCTTTCTGGAGGAGAATTCTAGTGGCCTGTTGCTCTGAACAGTAGTTTTCCGTGGTTTTCCTGATCATTTCCTGGCGAATGCGCGATCTTTCCTTCCTCTCCCTTGCCCTACCTTCTGCCCTTACTCGCTTACACGCATTACAATACGAAACATGTTGAGCGACAGGTCAGGGTAGATCTTAGAACTTGCCCCGGCTGTGACGGTGTCCCGCTGGTGGAAGGAAAATGCACTACACTTACGAAACTAATGACCTTAGATATTGACGCGCCCAGAATCACTAACAATCAATCAGTCCAAGACACTTCCCCCTGTTTTCACCGCACCGTCATTTCCGTGATCCTGGCTCTCCTCACGCCCCATGTCGTGGATTACGCCTTCTTTTCTGCCTTCATTGAAGCCTCCGATGGCACCCCCCCCCCCACCGGCCTGTGCGCCGGCGTCATCGGCCTCTTCGCTAGGACCTCCCCCTTCGCAGGTGCGGTGACCTCTCGCCGCCGTCGCCTTCGCCCTCGCAGCCCCGTGGGACGGCCGGGCGTGTCGAGGGCGCTGAATGGCTGTTCGTAGTTTGATGCCCTGCGCCGGCCGTGCTCGCAGCCGCAGGTAATCCGATTACGGTGGCCCGCCCTGGGAGGGGAGCTCTTTACAGCTAATTGATCTCTGACCTTCGCGCCGCCGCCAAGACGCAGCTTGTCGCCCGGTTGCGGGGCAGACGCGGCGCCTTAAGTGTTGCATTGCGCGGCGACGACGTGACTGCCGGCCCATTCGTCTGTCCACTGGCTTCTTTGGGTGGCGGTGCGCCTTATTTTTAATGTTTCAATTTCTTTAACACTCGCAACAGCTGATCAAGAAGTCAGTTGTAAGATTAACATCTCACTTGCTGATCTCTTGATGTGATGTTATTTGCATTGAAAAAGTAAAGCAAGTTGATATCGTTATTATTTCTGACGTCCAACTTGTTTCTCGGTAGACGGTTTTGAACAGACGCACAGACTACATGTGAGTGATAAAAAAACAGGATGAGTAAAACATGAACGAGAATCTGGTTTCATAACAGTACACGTGCTGAAGTTGTACAGAACCGAATTAGGTTTGTGAAGGCTGTGTATTTAAACTGTGATAGCATGTATTATATACAGCATGTCGACAAATGAGTGGACAACTCTAAATAAAATATATTCAGAGCAATAGACTTTAATATAGGAATTCCTCTGATTATTTTCTCCGACTTGATTTTTTTCTTTGAAGTGCTGTTTCTCAGTAAAACCGCAGACGCCGCTGCAAGTGCGCGGGAAGTCAGTGAGAACCGCAGGCAAGGAAAAGCAAGAGGATTGCACTTCCTGCTTGGAGGCTGCTTCATTAATATCGTGTTTTCGCACCCTTTTCAAAATAATTTTACGAATATACGTGCTTCTCCTTCCGGTCATGCAATTTACCGAATTCGACACTAGCATTCTTATGCGAAAATATGTTGAATGAAAATACTTCACCTACAAAGGGATGAATTTACTTCTTGAGTTTGGCTTGCTTTGATGATATTCCAGCTCATGAGTTCATCTCTTTAATGATGCATGTTTCTCCGTATTAAGAAGTATTACATATCTTCAACGCCATGGTCGGTGGAAGAATTTAATGGCCGTCTTCTCTCATCGGATGTTTTCTGCTGTTCCTCTGATCAGTTACAGGTGACTGCGGGACAGTTCCCAAAAATCGGGCCTTGAACCTCGTGCATTTTGTCCTTCGTCTTCCTTGCCACCCCTTACGTACACACACACATTCACGTGCAATACACAACGGTACATGTCGGGATGTTGGCGGGGGTCCCCTTACCCCGAAGGCTAGGCCCCTGTGGCCGCCGCGTGCATGCGGGGATGCTACCGTTGACATATGGGAACACTTCAATCTCAGTTCTGGGAAGGTCAGGTTCATATAGGGACGCGCCGCTCCTTTAAAAGAGGCACGTTTGTTTTGAACTGCTCTTCCTGTCCGAGCAGAGGACACTTCAAGTTTGTTTTCGTATTACCAATTAGCGGATAATGTAGGTACACGAGAGGATTAATGCTTGTAGTCAACAAAGATTTTTTCCCGCTTTATAGTTTGCAGGATGTTGAGTACAATCTCGTTCAGCTTGCTCTCGGGAACACACAGAAAATGTTCCTCCTGTGACTTGAGTGCGTCGCGTCGGATCGCCAGCGGAGTGGGAAGGCAGGTTCTGCCCAGGCGATGCCCCGGGCATTTTCCGGGCCGCGGTGCCCGTAATCCAGCTCGCGGGGCGGGCGAGGGCGAGGGCGAGGGCGAGGGCGAGGGCGGGGGCGAGGGCGAGGGTGAGGGCGAGGGCGAGGGCGTCGCGTGCCCGTCCCTCGCAGATTCGCGCTGTGCGGCCGCCTGGCGCTGGCCCCACTGCGCTTTGGAAGGTGGCGCTGGCTGCGAAATAGCCCGCGGGGCAATGCATTAGTGTAGGGCTTTTCAGATGCGTCATACTCTTTGTGTGGTGGACATGTTTTTTTAGTTATTTGTCTATTGCTGGCGCCCGGACGCATATAAAAAGGAGTTATTTTCCCTGAGTAAAAATTACGTGAACTTCGTACATTTAATTTGTTTGAAAATGAATAAAAATTGTTTGAAATAATCTGTCGTAGCTATAAAGGAAGTTCCACTGACCACTTTTATGGAATAAACGCCAGCCGAAGAGGATACAGTAAAAATGAGTGCGGTTGCACCTGGTGAGTAAGGTTATCAACGACGCACGACGTAAACTCCAGATAACCTGTGTATGCACTGCGTTTATGCATTGACAGCTTCTGTATGCACAGCGGCTATCAGATTATAAACTAACAGATTCCCAAAGTGCAGTTTACCTGCAGAATTACAAGAGCGACGCCCGAGTGACAGGCAGTTCATTGTAGGAGCGTATTAAGAGTATTGCATCGGCAGGTGCCGATTAATGCTTCGATGTCCTGAACCACATTCAGTGCTACAATTGGCAAAATTATCAGTAGAATTCTGTTTTTTGTTCTTTGATTTTGTAAGTTATTTTGGACAAACTCCAAAGAAGTATTTTTTATGAAAACTAAAGTCATGAATTCAGAAGACGTATGTTTATCCGCAATTTGCGTCTTTGTGCAGAACATTGATTTTCCCTGCTGCCCTTCCGTTGGCGTATCTCGCCGTCGACCTGAGCTCATTTGTCGCCCTTGTCACCCGCGAGGGCGCGCTCTGGCCGAGGAGAGGGCAGCAAATACCGCTGTCGCGCTGCGCGGCCGCTCGCGATTGGCTGATGAGATCTCGCGGTGATGAATGGGGCCAATAATGGCCGCTGTAATTCGCGTCCTGCAATTCATTCTGTGCCGGCTCGCGGGTATTCCGATGCTTTGTGGGGCCTTCGGATAGGAGCTACGTGAGAGTAAGTGGCAACTTGTTTGTTCACTCATTTTTTCAAACATCGTTTTAGACGAACGCTATCGAGTAAAATAATTTGATAATTTAGTGAAAATAAAAATATTAAAAAAATAAATGTTATAGACTTGTATTTAATGCAATGTATCCCGTATACACCAGTAGTTTACAGAAATAACATAATATCCAATGAAATATTATATGGCTAAAACAAAGTCCTGCTTACGTAGAGTTGTGCACAACAGTCTACGAGTTAGCTCTCTCTCTCTCTCTCTCTCTCTCTCTCTCTCTCTCTCTCTCTCTCTCTCTCCTCTCCTCTCTCCTCTCTCCTCTCTCTCTCTCCTCTCGCTCGCTCGCTCTCGCTCTCACTCTCTCCCCATCTCCTCTCTCTCTCTTTCACACACACACACACACAGACACACACACACTCCTCAACATTGTATTTAGAATATTTACTTCCAAGAAATTTCACATTTATGAATCACATATCCTCAAAATGCTATAAATTAAGATATAATAACTATGTGGTGCAGACGTGTTTATGTGTTTCATATTTGCATTTCAATTTGTAAGTTCCTTCAAGTGAATGTTGTTTTAAAATTTACATTTTCATTGATTTTTCTTTTCGTTTCTTATCGCCTTTGTATTATATTGAGAAGTACCGTTTATCCTTTTTGACGTCAATCATACTAAGGACACAAAAACTACGTTCGATATTTTAATATTGCATCAGCTACAAATCCAGGGTAAAGATTTCTATCTTCCTCGCCACTTCTCAGCGGAGCCGTAGCTCTTCCAAGCTGCGTTTTTGCGGTTTTCCCTGATGTTATCTGGCAGAGCCGTTACCGGCACTTCCCGCCGCCACTGCGGCAGCCCCCGCCTCCGCCCACCCCGCTGACGCCACTTCTCCGCCCCTCCCACCGCCGTCACTCGCTGTTGTTCCGCCGACGTTACCTCTCCACCGCCCCGATTCGCAGTCTCATCACCATCCTCCTTTCGACCACAGTCGCCCGCGTCGTCGACGCAGAAAAAACGGCACTGGGCGCCGGCATCGCCGGCTCGGGCGACCCCGACAAGGACAATCACCTCGACCCCCGGCACCCCTGAAACCGCCACCACACCCACCACCCGCACGCATCCCATTTAAAGGGCGGGCGTGGCTGGCGGCGACGCTGACTAGGCGACTGGCTGCGTCCCGGTGTCGCCCGCTTCGCCTCCTTCCGAAGCCATCGCCATCAGCGGCATTATTCTCGACATCGCAGGCCACGCGCTCGCCTCATCGCTCCCATTTGTCCCCGCCAGGCCATCGCCTTCCTCCGTCACTACTCCCGCCTCCGCCTTCACCCCCACCGTCACCCCAACCGCCCACCGCCGTGCCGCCCTCCACCTCTGTCGCCAACTGCACCGCCCTGTCCTCAAGAGCTCCATTGCCTAGCCCATGGGCGTCATCGCAGCAACTGCCAACTCGTGCCGGCCGCTGCTGAGTCGCCGCGACGACCCCACCACCCTCCGCCGCCCCCGCGCCGCCCCCGCGCCCAAGGACTCGCGTGCGGACGAGCGAGCGCGAGCGCGGGCCACGCGGCCTGGCCTTTCAGGCGCCCCCCCCCCGCCGTATGCGTATGCATGCGCTCTTCTATTAGCATGTGACAGGGCCTTTCACGCAGCCTCGGGCGCCAGGCCGCAAAGAGCGCCGGCGCATCTCTCCACGCGCGGGGGCCGGTCGATGCAGGGCGATGGGGGCAGCCGCACTAGTGAGGCTTGTGGATTGATTGGTGGCTTAGTAAATGAGGGACTGTATTGCTGGAATGCAATCGCCCTTCACTTTTCAGTTCCGTCTTTGGAAATCATGTAATCAGCAGTAACCATTATATACCTGAAATTACGCATTTTGTGTGCATAATTATTCTTGCTCACAACGCTAGTATAAAATAACTTCTCTCAAAATGAAATCAGCATTTCAGTTGTTGTACTACACGTGTGTTCTCTTGATTTGATGAAATAACAGAAAATTTGTCGGTATTTGATAAAACAACAGCATTGGTAACTGAAGACTATTGTGCTAGGATGAGTATACCGTTAGACCCGATTTGTCCGCTTCTCTTAAGCGAACGCGCTATGTGCAGTGAGGCTTCTGCTCTGGGTTGCGAGGAACTGAGCATGCACGCATTCGCTAAAACCCCGGAGTCTGAATGTTTTTTCTTTATTTTTTTTCGTATGAATGTGTTGTATTATTGTTTCCAACGAAAGGGTGTAATACATAACTAGCGTTGATATTATCTGTAATGTAATACCCATCGGGTCGTAAAGTACATTTCCTTTTTAGAGCAAATTATTTTCATTGGAGCTGTTGAATCGCTTTTACAGTTGTTGAACTACCTGATTCATTTTAATTATCAGTAGTGAATGATGAATGAAATACATACGTTAATTATGTAAATGATAGGAAATTTGACTTGTAGAAAGGAATTTATACAATATACAGCATTAATTGAGGAAATTTTAGTATTTTAATTCGAAGGAAAAATACTTATTAAAACCAAAATTTACGTTAGGAATGTTGATAATTCAACAATCCTATTAAGTCTCTTCCTTCTTCTTCTTCTTCTTCTTCTTCTTCTTCTTCTTCTTCTTCTTCTTCTTCTTCTTCTTCTTCCTATTTCCTTTTGAGCATTTACGAAAAGATGAATGATGGTGTTTAAAATCCGTCGTCATTTGCCAGTGGCCGCCACGCCACAGTGGCACTGTGGCGATACCTTGCATCAGATACGAAACCACAATCAGAGCGCACATCAGCCTCCGTCCCAGGGAGCTGTTTCCATCGCCACTTGCTAATTGGCTGCCGCGAGGGCGCTCGCTCCGGAGGCCCGCCTCGCGCGCGCGTCCAATTCCGCGTCCGCAAACGCGCGCGGGCGTTCGACAAACGCTTCCGGCGCCGCGCAGCAGCCGCTGACCTTTCGCTCTCGCGGGCCGCTCACCGCCAGCCGCCCGCTTCATTAAAAAGTTATTAAAGGAAATTGCGCGATTTGACGAGGCGCTCGGTTTCGCCGCTCTCCACGCGCCGCCCGTGCGTCGCCAGGCGCGCTCCACCGCATCTCCCCGCCCGCTTTGCGCGCCGCGTCCGCGTTGTCCGCGTGTCGCCTGGCTTCGTTCTCCGATGCTCTGGCCCGTCCGTGCCGTGCTCCAAGCCTCTGGCCCGCCAGACCTCACTATCCACGCCCGGCCTCTACCCTCCCTCCCCCCGCCTTGCCTCGCCTTCTTCCTCCATGGCTCGCGTCGCGCCGCCGAGCCCCTCCTTGCTCCACTCTCATCCGCCACGATTCGCCGTGCTCTGTCATCCCCCACCCTTCACCACTCTTCCTACACTTTCCCTGTTCCGTCTCGCCCTTCTCTCCACGCCTTCACCACGCCTGCCCCGCTTCGCTTTGTCCCGCGTCATCTCTTCCCTTCTCTCCGGCGGCATTCCCTCTGCTCTAACCCGCAGCTCCCCGCTCCGCGTTTCCTCTTCCCCTCTCCCGACACTGGACTGAAGAGAACGTATTAAATAGCAGCTTTTATGCTAAATTTGAAACAGCATGACAAAAAACAAACATATTCAGAACTAGTACATAAAATATTAAACCAAATGAAGGTTTACGGTTCTTGTAAACATTTTCATGCTTCCTCTCATAGAGAAACGATGTTTGCGTCTGTAGATTTAAAATTTCTGTATCTCCCTCACATAATGAAGAACGATTCAAAAGGTTATTCGTAACCTTCACATTTATTCCACTGGAACTCATACCACGAACTCCTTCAATTATTTTTACACCATTATTTGCTTCTGTATATTTTTCCATGGACTGTAAATGGTTTACAGTTGAAAATCGCACTACTTACACATTTACTGAACAATGGTTGCGTATTTCATTATCAGTCATTATATCAAACATCCGTTTGAATATCGAACCATCTGTAATTAGGAAGTAACCACCGATTGAAGCAGCTTAAGTAATTGCCACTCCGCAGCTGAAGCTTTGTAGACCAGGGAGTAAGAATGCCGACAGTGCGCGTATTTCAGACCCTACCTCACTAACTGGGTCAGAGCCGACCACTGCCTCATTGAGGATGCTAGAGGCAGCTTCTCTAATCGTTACGTCGTCTCGTCCGATCGATGCCTGGCAGATCCTGCAGTACCTTCATCGACGTTCCTCGGACCGCGCGTTCCCAATCCCACCCTGAGAGACGGTTGAGGGGCTGATCTCCCGTCTTATTTAGCCCATCTCCCGCGGTAAAGAATTCGTCGCCTCTGTAGCATCGCGCATGGGCTGGTCCTTGGGTTTGAGTTCAGATTGTGACGGATGTTCGACACTAGCCACTTAACTAGGCCGAATTCAGCTACTCTCTAGAGAAGAATTCTAGCTGCGGCGTGCTCTCAACATTAGTTCACGGTAGCGAGCAGCGAGCAATACCAGACGAACGCTGCACCAGTAACTTAACAACAGAGCCGTGAATCGCGCGCGATCTTCCTTTTCTATTTTTCTCCCTTCTCCCTCTCCCACACACACACAAACACACATACACACACACACACAATGTTTTACAGTGAGTTGTTACATGCATTACAAATGGAGCTTAGAGCGTATGCCCCACTGAAGGATATAAGAAACAAATACCGTAAGTCGACGTGTACTTCAGCGCCGGATGCCAGCGCCGGTTCCAGTGATTGAAGAACACCGCCATCGCCCGGCTCAACATGTTCACTGGCGGGACTCATCACAGAGGTTGATGCCGACCCAGAAATACTAAATGTACACCCACTCATTTCATGATATAGAAAATTCCGACAAATGGCGTAGAAACTATGTGAAGCCTAACCGCTGCATAACAGTATTTTTGTTGGGTAACGCAAATTGTAAATAAGAAAGCAACTTGTTTTATCAATATTTTAAATATATTGTTTCTTGGAACCATTTTTATCGACTGTGTGCCGACGCTCTTCCCTCTTCATCGGCACTCGCTTCCCTGCCCCTATTCGTCCCACTTCATCCTCTCACCCCTCGCCACCTCACACCCCTCCTACTCGTACCGTCCGGCCCCTCCC
>BOPP01000254.1:937436-988939 GCA_017312745.1 Gryllus bimaculatus
CTCGCCTCTGTCTGTCCCCTCTCCCCCTCCCGCCCGGCCGTTCGTCGCCCGGAGCCTCCGCCCTGAGCAGATTCACGAGCGTTAAACCGAGGGCGCTCGCGTGCGCCGCCCGTCTCTTTTGGCCGGGGCTCTAATTCTCCGCTCGCAGCCCAGCGCCGGGCGGGCGAATTGCTTCCTGGACAGAGCGCACTTCCTGGCGCCTCTCTGCGCCCCGCCCCCGCGCCGGCACGCCACGTCTGTCTTGCTCTGCGCGGCGCGGTCTCTTCGTCGCCTTTCCACCTCTTCCACTTCTCCCTTCCCTCGCGTCTCCTTCGCTACAGCCGAGCCTCTCTGTACGCCCCCGCTGCTCTCGGAAGCTCATGTGCACTGATTCCGACCGCGTCGACTATTGAGTCAGTTGCTTCCATAAGTGTAGTGCATGCTCCATGTATCCTGAGAATTGAATGGGTGTCCTTCTCTTACTGTGCCGCCACCTTCACATTGGCTTACGAGTGTTTTCTCCCTCCACGTATCTCCCCAGGGGGCACCATTTCAGCCGGGAGAAGCTCTAAATTACGGACTACGTGTAGTGTAGTACATGTAAGTGTGAGTATGCGTAATGGACGATGAGGGGGAGGGCGCAAGAATGAAGATGAAAATATAAAAAGGTTTTTGCTAGGATACTGCTCTGGCATTTGGGTGGCCACAAAAAATCAACTGATGAACGTAGCCGGACCGCAGAATTCTCCTGCTGCAGTGGTTGAATTCGACCTAGCTGTGTAGCTAGCATCTAAAATCCGCCACCGTCGGGTCTCGAACTCTTTGCTTCCCACATTAATGATCCTGCAGAGGACACAGCCTTACCACTGACTATCGCAGCCACTCGGAATCGCATTGTTTACATCCGTCGCATCGTCTATTCTCAATGTTGTTACTGACTGTAGTGGCTCTTTCGTTCAAGTTCCTACGATGGCTGAATGTACCGGGAGAAGCTCCTTGTTGTTATCTTATTCGAGTTGAGCTGCTTGAGGGGAATTCAACCCGCCGGCTGCTCTGATCGGTGGTTTTCAGTTGTTCCTCTGATCAATAACAGGCGAATGCCGGAGTAGAGTACTGTTATCAAGTGGGCCACGGACCGAGCACGATCTTTCCATCTTCCTTCTAATATCGTCTCACCTTACACACACACACACACACACACACACACTTTCAACTATTTCACTAAACCACATGTTGGGAGACCACTGGGGAGTTTACAGTTTGTTCTGGGTCGATGCACTGCGAGGGAAAAATCTGGACGGGGTATGCCCTCCACTAATCCGCATGTAGGTCGGCCGGATCTCACCTTCCAGTGGAAATGGAACACTGCCACTTCCCGCGAGAAAAACATTCTTTGGTTCCAACGGTTCTAATGACCATAGCAGTTGACGTGCCAGGAAACAATAGTCAGTCAGTCTTCTTGCCTGAACGTCGTCTCTTCCACCAGTTTCTGTTCAGTCCTTCGCTTTCCCTTCTCCTAGGAGCAGGGCAGCTCGTGGTTCGGTCTCCTCTAACTTTACCACGGTCTACGTTATCTCCTTTCCCCCGCCGCTGACTGCATTTCTCCTCTCCTTCCCCTCCCCAACGCCTGCCTCTCCCGCCCGCGTTCCCCACTGCCGCCCCCTGCCCGCTCGTCCCGCGAGGCGCGCATTCGTCGCCGCTGTCGTCGAGTGGCGGCTGCGTCGGAATCCGGCCGGCGCCGCGTCCGTCCAAATGAAATTGTTCGCTAAATGGCTCCTCCCCCCCTCTCCCCTTCCGCGGCGGGGGCCCATGTTTGTCTTTATCCGATGTTCGGTTTGCGCAGGCGGAGGCGGCCGGGTGTCTGGGGAGGGGGGGCGGGGCCCGTTCGCTCTGGACGGTGGGTTCGCAGAGTTTGATCTCTCGCCGGTAATTAAGCGGAAGGTTTCCATCTTGTGGCGCGCTGATGGAGGCCCTCTAATAGTTTTCGAAGCTTTTGTTCTCCTTCGGAATTTCCGTTGGGAATGAGCTGGCTTCCGGGTTGAGAACCGGCGAATAGAGGCGCTTGCAGTGCGGCCCTAGTAGGCGGAACGTCTCCGTGCCGACTCTGCGATGAGCGATTGTAATGACGATGATTTTTGCTATTCGAATGTATTGATTGCTCCTCATCGAACTTCTCATTTCTTAGTGCTTATCAATCGTCAAGTACAAATATCATTTTGTGTACGGTTCAGTTATTTATTTCATTTGATCACACATCTTCATTTTACCCTTTGCATTAGCGCGTACAAATCTCAG
The DNA here is from genome assembly GCA_017312745.1 of Gryllus bimaculatus. Taxonomy (NCBI): domain Eukaryota; kingdom Metazoa; phylum Arthropoda; class Insecta; order Orthoptera; family Gryllidae; genus Gryllus; species Gryllus bimaculatus. The sequence goes on from BOPP01000254.1 coordinate 939,711, forward strand.
TAAAATTTAGTCGTTACTTAAAACTTGCTTTATCTTTTTTACACGTTGCTGAGTGACAGTCGTTCTCTTGACAAAGATAAAATATGTGAAGATAGTCAAAATGATGTATTATTTTTCAATAGGGGGAGTATTAGTGAGGAAATTAGCCTGTTTATCGCAATTACTTTTTTCAATCATAAAATATGCATTTAATTGTTACAATTTAGAAAAATTCATCACCACATCGAATCACTTGAAGATCTTTTGAACCGTATATTTTTACTGCTACACGTCTCGTTGCTCTCACACTGGCGGGTGCTGCTGCTCCCTAAGGAGGATGCGGTTTTCCAGCGCTCGCCTTCCCCGACACTCAATTCGGCGCTGAGGAAGCTTCGTTCTATCCATCTCTCGACCGCCCGGCCTCAGCCTTCTGGTCACGTCTGGGCGTCTCTGACAAACGAACAGGTTCCCGCAGCGAGAGGAGGCTGTCACAGGGCGAAGAAACACGTAATTAGTGGGAAGAGAGCCGCCGCTTCGTTTCAGACTTCGCTCTCGAGTGCGTAGGGGTTGCACACGGCGCGAAACGGGGTTGAGTGGGGGGCGGGGGGGACACGTCGCTGCACTGTGGGAGGAAAATGAATGTGCGGAGCTCAATTTACGCTCAACCACAAAAGTAGTTTTGTGACTGCTGGTGAAGTAGCAAATTCGGACAGCGGTTCTTTGGACAGATGATTTCGATTCTGTGGAGATGGAGATCAATATATTATTGTTCGTGTACATCATGGATACATAAAAAGCGAAATGGAACTGAATACATGTTTTGAGAGTCTACAGTATTATTCTAAGTAGCTTATAACTGCAATCATAAGAATCACACGTATAGAATCAAAAATAAAGTAATATTAAGGGAATATGCGCAATTTTCCATCACATTTTAGGTGATTACTTTCTTTCAAATTTTATTTTCGTAATTAATTGTGGAAAAGACCCATTTACATACAGACTGGAGACGTTTGCATTATTTTATCACGGGCTCGTTTTACGTAGTTTCAAGGAAAACGAACTGTCTATTGTATAGATTGACTCTATCTTAAACTATGAATTCATGAACTGCAAATGTCTTTAGTTCAGAATTTATTTTTGTACGATTGAAATTAATAATAACTTCTTAAGTTTCCTTTAACTCACATTTTTATTTTAAAATGTTGAACTGTAGCGTAATAATTATATTCACTGTATGTAACACTGGAGTCGACATTCTCGCATTGTAATTACCAGTGTGGAAGTTTTCAAAATTACCAGCGTCTACGTGCTTCCGATACACGTCTGTCTCTATATTCCCACATTACTACACTCTTCTTCTCGCAACCCAGTCCATCATGTCCATTCACCCGACGCACGTGCCCCCTTTCTTTCCAACAATTTCGCGCACCTCTCGCTGAATTCCGATCCATCGCGCGGGCATACGACTGGCCGTCGGGCAGCGCGGGGGGTGGGGGCCGAGGGCGAGGGCACTCGAGGCGCGCCGCTCGCCCGCGCGGGTGGGGGTGGGGGTGGGGGCGGGCGGCGTCGCAGCTGCGCCTGATTGATCTGTCCCACTTGTCTTCCGCCCCGGAAGGCGCGCGCGCGTTTTTCCCGCTGCGGCTGAAGGGCGCCGGACGACCAAGGTGCGAGGCCCTCGGCGCCGCGCCCTCCGCAAACAATGCCCTCGCAACACGGGTTCGCCCAGATGGAACAACGCCTGAAACGGCTTTTAATGCAATGCAAATAAGTGGGTTGCCCCGGTTGTCAGAAAGTATGCTCACTTGGTATGTGCGGGAAAACGCACAATTTCCAATTATTTAAATAGTACTTTATGATGCTTTATCTTGCATTTTTGCCTGATTTATCTGCATTTCTAATTATTCTTTATTTCTCAAAACATTTATCGTAAAATATTTATTTGAATGTGCGTATGTATTACGTATTTTAAGGTCGGATTAATCTGACTTTTGCCAGTCAGTGGTGTTTCCATACCTGGTCCACGCTTTTATTTATTATCCACGTTTGGGGCGAAGGGAAATGTGGCGTGTATGACGAATTCCCATCACCGTGTCTAGTAAAGTTGGCCTGCCCAAGCTGTTATTACACACACTTTTAGAAACAGACGTTTCTAATGGGAAGCTACAGCTTACTTTAACCCCGACCGGAAATAGAACCCAGCATCGCACCGGGGAAGAATTAAAGCGCTGTCAATGAACCACCCGTTAAGATTAAATATTTATTTTAAAACATTTAATTTTTAATTGTGCAATGCCTGTTTCTCTGTGAGTGGTTCACTGCGAAATATATTCTTCCTGTATTTGAATTGTGCCTCACATTACTCGTACCCGTGTAGGGCGACGGAAACCGCCCGAGTATTTTATACCGCTGAGACCTCTTAAAAATCGGTAATTCTGATTAATTTAGACGCCCGGCTTTTAGTCACAGAGGCTCCCTCTCACATATGAGCACAATAGAACGTGAAAAAGGAAGGAACGTCCCTTTCCATGATGCGAAGGTGGATGTTAAAGATTATAGCAAATGTCATCCTAATTGTCATCCTAATAATTGTCATCAATATCGCATGATTCTAATCCTAATTGTAAAACGTATTTAAGGCCAGAAATTTCATTGTCGAAAATCACTCATATGATTTTGCAAAGTTTCATTGAGAGGTGTAATGAGAGAAAAGTGCCGTATGAATATAGTGAGTACAAAACATGATTAACCGTGTTGTGATGGGTGAATGTACCATTATAGGAAATATTTTATTGCATATTTTCGTATTTTTCCTGCATCAATGCATACATACTATTTCATAGATTATTAGTGCACTAGTGATGACTAGTAATTTATTTGATGTGACAAGGTCTTCGCCTACTCCTATTGAATCGAGGCCGGCCATGTTCAGATAACTGATACTTGGCTTTCAAAAAAAGCTCTGGAATAGTGGTTTAGATAAGTGTGCGAGATACATGTCTTTCCATTGGACGCTACAATCTTAAGGGAATAACAACCATCTATTACACGGTATATCGATTATACAACACAGCCTCACGCTCTGTTTGTGTAGTATTTGTTGGTCGATTCATAATATTAACGTCGTATCTCCACTCCACAGCATAAGATAGCGACCAACAACGTCACAGATTTAACACCGAGTGGGTTGTGGGTTCATGGAATACAACCGTTCGCCCGAATTGATAATTTAGCTAAGCGGGAAATATGCGAGACACGTCCTTATCTTGGTTTTAGCCATAAATCATCGAGCATGTTGCTTTCTGACGTTTCCCTCCGCGTTTGTCAGTGCGTCCTACAAATGCATAATGTCAACACCCATTATTCGTTTTGGAAGGAGTAAATAAAAGTTCAACGACTAGGGCAAGGGGTAATGAAATTGGCTTATCGTTTGCATCAGATGAAGAGTTTTTATGAGGTCACTGGCCGCTGTGCCCAGTAGCAAATGAGGAAGATACGCGGCCCTGCCTTGTGTAAGCGTGACCTCATTAACGTCCTGGTGAAGAGAGCCCACTTTTCCGGCCTGGAAGCGGACGTGCGGGGGGAGGGGGGATATGGGATGGAAATGGGGGATCCGCTAGTTCGCTGCTGCATTCCAGAAGCTCCTGCGAATCCGACTGCAAGGCCATGCTGCCGCTGCGCGCCTTCGAGGCAACAGGAGAAATGGAGAATATTTAATGAACATTTGCAGCTGGAATCCCCCTTTCTGGAAGTATCATCTTGTCGTGTGAGGATGCATGTGGAGTAGTGGTCAGACTGCTCGCCTTCCACCGCTGGGGCTGGAGTTCAAGTCTCAGTCGAACTATGTGGAATATGTAATATCAAAGCGTATTCAACAAGATTTTTTCTGGATTCTCCCGTTTGCCTGTCCCTCATTCCACCAATTATGCCATCTTCATACTTCTTACGATCGTCGTCACCATCGTCGTATCTGTACACAAATGTCTTACGGGGAGAGCAAATGGTGTTAGTGTTGAAATTCTGGCTTCGAAACGTCCGCCTTCGGGCTGTTACACCATACATTTTAGTGCCGTTCAATAGTTAAATAAATAAATAAATAAAAACACGAGAATTACGAGAATTCACGCTGCTCTCTAGTTCAATTTGTTTTGTTTTTCGGTTCGGAGTTAGGTGAGTTAGAAACGTGATAATATTCATAGATTACTAGAGTCCCATTTTTATCTGCTTTAAGGTTAGAAACAGGGGTAGTGCCAGTCTAGAGCGTAGCGAGGCGTTTCAAAAGATCCTGTGGATTCGACTGCAAGGGCATGCTTTTTCGCCTCGCCGCAACAAGAGAAGTGGAGATTGCTTAACTAACGAGAACTAACTTTACTACGAAATTTGAGAGAGTGTACTTTCTCTCTACAAACTCGCTTTAATATTAATGATTCACTTTTCCGGAAGTATCTTATTACCACGTGAGGATGACCAAAGCCTAGGATGTCCTCCCCTCAGTTGTTTTTGTAATGTAGTATGAGCAGGAAGACGTTCATTTAACGCCATCTTTATAAAGGTTTTCCTTCAGAATTCCCGGTGGAAAGGGGAAGTTCCTGCCAGGTCGTGCCCTCACAGAAGATATTACAGATCCGATTGCAAGGGCATGTGGTTGCGCCTATTGCCCACACGATTTGCTGAAGCTACGGAAATAGAGATTACTTAATAAATGAGAGCGAACATTCTACTCGAAATTTGAGATCAATTTACTTCCTCTGCTATTTCAACGTTATTTTTGTGATTCACCCCCCCCCCAAATTTCATGTTGTCGTTTCGGATTGAAATATGAAATCTGTGCGAAGTAGGGCTTGGGTGCAAGACACGTATTTATAAATAGCAGCTGAGCTAAAGTTTTATGCAATTTTTTTAAAAAATGTTAAAACGTCCATAGTTTTCTGAATATTGATTAGAAATACTGAAGGCATTTGGGAAGTGGATACGTAACAAGTGAATATAGTGTAACTGGATATGGATACATTTTTGATAGTATATCAAATTGATTCAATGCAGCGTATCATCTTACGTTTAAAAATGCGTGCGCGATATTTCAAACAATGTCTTTCAAAGTTTAAAAATAAAATGTTATAATTAGTTTATTTTCGAAACAACATTTACGGTACCTTACATAAAGTAAAAATATAAGTTTACAATACTACATTTACTATTTACACACAATAAGGAACCAAAACTAATCCCCATAAAAGATTTGTAACAGATTTAAGACCGGAAGGTATAAGAGATGTTTACCTGTTTATGATCATTGCTCTGTTATGTATTTGTTTTTAAAAGTTTCTAAAAATACCTTTGAATATTTAGTGCAATCATAAAGTTTAAAAGAAGAAATAGAATAAGGCGTACTTTTCTATATGTGTTAGGGGCTTCCCCTTTTGATACGGCGTGACGGATGCATGTAGAGGGAGAGGCCAGAATACCTGTTTGGGCGTCCGTATCTTTGGAACGGCCCCTGAAAGCGAGGGCGGGGCAGGTGGCGGAGGGCGGGGCCGCGCGCCCCTCGCGTAACTCGCTATCAGGCGCGCGCCACCCGGGGCGGGCTGGCAGTGCACGCCCACACACGCCCCCCCCCCGCCCGCGCACGCGCACGCACGCGGGCGCGCACGCGAGGCCCGGGGCCGGAAGGGCCTTGGCCCAGCGCAGCCGCGCGCGCCCAACCGGCGGCGAAGCACGACGCGACACGGCCGCTCTGCGATAGGCCTGGCCAGGGCACACGCTTTGGCACAGCCAGCGGTAAGCGCTTTGGACTACGGTAGACGAGCGAGAGAATAGGGATTTTCTCCTCTGCGACCCCCAGCCAGAGGCATGCGCTTTGGAATTCGGTCCGCGACTGACGGAATCGGGAGATTCTCCACTGCCATCGCCCTGGCTGTCGGCACACGCTTCGGAACACGTTCTGCCACTGAGCGAATATAATATAATGTACGAAACATGCAACCTCGTCATCTGTGTAGCTTGAATACTTAAAAGCGCTTGCACACTGAATACTTAAAAACGTATCCGTTGTGAGGCCATAATTTAAATAGTTCCGAACGGAGAGGGCAGAATGTGCCAACACTAAATTCCTAAAGTCCTTAGATATAGAGAGTAGCACTTTCCTGTGCGTCGCGAATCTGTATCCTGTGTGCAGTGAATTGCGTGCTGGTAAGCAAAAATGTGGCTTGTATCAATATAGTATTGTTGAAAATCTCCACAATGCTTTCGACCAGTATCGTTTCTTTTTAACTCCTGAATTCTGTCTGACGGAGGCTATCAGGTGAGAGGATATTAAATGACTCCGATTTGCTACTCCCTGTACGTAGAGACCCTATACATTCCGGTACTGCCACAACTTTTAGTGTCGCACTTTTTTTACTAGTGCTGTACACCAAAATGATGTTGCACTGTGGGAATATAGAGATTGCAGCGCACTCTCTGTTGCCATTGTTGGCAACAAATGCGATTTATAGTAGTCACGTGATCGTTTCGGGTATGCTGTAAATAACATGATTATTTTGGTGAAAATCGTTTTTTCATTACAACTTTAAAGGAACGTTAGACGTCGCGAAAGATTATGTCGGTTCGAATTGTAAACTTATCGTGCTTCACGCTCAAAAAATACAAAAGTGCCATCCACATTACTCATATCTGAATTAAAAGTCTTAAAATGTAATGTTTTTGAGAAATAATTATGTTTATCGTCAGTACAAAAGTGTTTGTAAACTACAGTATATATATGGAAACAGCAATACGTGTTCATACACTTTGGTACTTGCCTGGTTTTACAATGACTTTTTGTAGACCCTGGATTACAGTATCACGTAAATTTTGGTTATCATAGGGCATTTCCGACCGCTTCGAATATTGAATTGAAGAGGACTACAAAGGAAAATATTGAAAATCCACACATTTCGCAGTGAAACTATAGATCTCCTGTTACATTATTTCGGTATGCCCACATTGTAACTTTTTGGTCTCATTTGCACAGCGTTTGAGGTTGTTTTTTGAGATATTGTATCGTTTTTATTTTGAATGAATGGAATGCACGGGTTAGTATTACGTTGTCACGACTTCAAATTGCGAGGATCTCTCGGCGCCGAGAATGGAACGAATGCATTCCAGTCGGCAGAATCGATAATCGTATTGTTACTATAGTCTACTTTAACATCTACGACAGCTATGAATAATCACACATATACCGAATGAGAGATTTCTTTCATTATTCACTAACTGAAAAGAGAGACGCAGAAGTCGTATAAAAGTGTTGCGAAATTTCCCTGCTATCCAGAAAATCCGTAAGTACGCTACTAACTTCGTTCTCTTCAGAGGTGAAGAAGCTGCTTCAGCTGCAATCGCTTGAGTTGTTAGTCACTTTGTTGTCTGTAACTTGATCGTTTATTACCTCCCAAACGCCATGTAAATAGCAATTTTGTATGAATGTGTAAGGAAACACCATATTCAAAATACGACCCTTTTAATCGGGACTTTTATAATAGTATTTTTCTTTATGGAACAGATCACCTTTAACATCTTTTTTTACTTTGTTTTTTATTTGTATTCTGCTGTGTGTGTTTCCATAGGACACTTCCCTCAGCCTCAAGAGTCGTAAGGCCTCCAAGTGCGTTTTAACTTTCCATTCACTTGTTCTCGCTTGGTTGACAAAACGACTTCTTTCTACATGAGCCTCCTACAGGAATTGCTGAAACTTTTTCGAACCGATTTCAATCTCTCTTGTTTTTAAATAGTTAAAAAACATTGTCCAAATCAAGATTAAAACGTAATATTAACGCCCTAACTAGTGCGATTCTGTATTGCGAAGCTTGTTATCCCTTCAAAATATGACTTCTTCTCCGTTTTATTCGCCTTCGGTATACAGATCACGCGTTGATGGTTGGGGAAAATGTCGAAAGCCCCATTGAAGTATATCTTGTGAGTGCGTCCCCGCCGCCATAAATTCCGGCGCTTTAGAGCTCAGCAGAGAGATGGAGAGTTCCGGCTTAACTGTGCGTCGGCCCAGCCTTACTCGCGCGGAGCAATATAAATTTTGGTCTATGCATCGTGGCAGGCGCCTGGGGCGTCCACGCGCGCCTCCTCCCTTCGGCGCTCGCAAACTCATTCTTGGAAAAGTTCTTCATGCGCAATAAGGGTTCTAATGATCGATCGGCGACAAAATGCCTAAGGGCCTTTGCTCCGAGGGCTTTTTGTCGCTTGAGATCATTAGATGCAGTTAACGCCCGTAGTAGAAGATACATAATTTTATTTTTTACTTAATTGCATTGATTCAGATTTACTTATTTTCTAATGAACTAGGCGCTAACTTGACTCCGTTTCTCTTTTCATATTTCTTTCTCTCTCATAACTCCCTCCGTAAGAGAACGTGTAGCATCATTCAACTGTTTTCATATTTCCCTGGCATCCACGGTCCGTCCGATCCGACCTCCACGTCGAGCTCTGTATAGAAGCAGGAACAAGCTGTAACGTGTCAGTGAAAGATCAAATAGATTTATCGATTGAGTATTTATTGACGACGGTCGCGTCAAGTACCTCTCCTGCCTGGAACGTGATCCGGCGCCGACTAACATCTCCTCGAGCGGGGCCCCACCGCAGCCGGGTCTCAGGCTCCGGACCAGTTCCCCGATGAATGTGGACGTGTTATGTCGGTAGGCGTAGGAGAAGAGGAGGGAGAAGGATGAGGGAGGTATGATCCTGGTCCGTGACCCGTTTATTAGGGCTCTGCTCCGGAATTCGCTTCGCGTTGATGGCTGAATCACGCAAAAGTACCTATCAGAACAGCCGGTCGCAAGAATTCTCCTTCAGTCAATGGTTGAATTCGAAATAGCAATGAAACTAGAGTAACCAACCTTATGATCTCCTCATCAACGATGTTGCGGAAGCAACCGTGTAGCCACAGAGCAATGCAGCCGGTTTGGCTAGATCATATAAACTCCACGTGATGATTAACTGTCTCAAGTATATTAATGGTATTTATTAATTTACAATAGTTTCCTTCGTATATTCTAAGAAGTTACGATTCGTAAACATGACAGAATGTGTTGAAAAACACCATCACTATGCTGCATTTCTCTTTGGTTCCACCCCACTCTCTTCGAGATTCTCATTTTCCTCCGAACAAACGTTCGTATATGTAGGTAAACGTTTAAGTTACTTGGATGCGATACTTTAAAATTTTGAAAGTGATTCACTGAGACCCTTTTCGGTAATATTTTCTCTTTTACGCCTATCTTTCGTAATGATTGCACATTGCATGCTGAAGAGTCAAAAACTACGCAGAGTCGTGGCCTCCGTGTCGCACTTTCCATTCGTCTCGTCGTTACTCTTCTCTTTGAACAAACGTCCGTAAATGAAGTTTACTAGTTCGAGTTAAATCATCTCTGTCATGTAAATTATTCACACAAATTCTTGATGGTTATTAATGTAAAATTAAGTGCGCCGTTTGTTCTAGCCAGTGACGTTCGCAAACTTGACAGCTTTGAGTATTAGAGATGAAAAACGATGCAGTCCCGTTGCTCACCGTCCGCAGTCGCCTCTGCGTCGTCTTCCCCATCCGCCCTTTCCCCTCTCCCATTTGAACAGACGTCCATAAGTGTTCTTAACAGGTTTCTGTTAAATATACTTTGTGTTTTAAATAAACACGGGTTCGTGAGAGTTGTTAATGTAAACTTAATTGCACCGTTTGTTGTAGTCGGTGACGTTCATAAACATGACAGATTTGCGGGCTGAAAAAGAAAATGGAGCAGACGCTTTGCTTTCAGGCCGCGTTGCCTTCCCCGTTCTTCCTCCCTCCACCTCTCTCGCACTCCCTTCTCGCCCTCCTCAGCCCTCTGTCGCACTCCGCTTACGTTGCTGCGACCCGTTCAGTTCTCCCTCTGCAGAGAAGTTTGTATGAACTGAAGGCCAGAGTGCAGTTTGTTTTGCGAAGAAAATTGGCGAAGCAATCTGCTTGTCGAAAATAGTTTTTTGTTTTATTTAATCGCAGTTCTGCGTTTTTTTCATCCACCGCCCGCGCTTGTGCCCTTGCCCTTGAAAGTGATAGTCGTGGTCTACGCCCTTTCCTCTCGCCCTCGTCCCCGTTCTAATCCTTGATTGGCATCTCTTCCTCCTCGCCGCCGCCTGCTTTGTTGTCCGGGACCGCGCCCCCCGTCTTCTCGCACGCACTGCCGCTCCCGCTTTTGTGCCCAGGCACGGGACTTGGCGCTTGGCCTTGCCCCTCGGGCTCTGTTGCCGACGGCGGCGCTCGTGCGTGTTTCTCGCTATGCGCGCCGACTTAACCCGAATGTGACGTCCTACTGAGTTTTTTCAACATCTACCTAATTAGCGACCACTACTGCATTTAACGGTATGCTAACTGTGAATATGACACGATATGGTGATGAAAGAACCAACACAAATACAAGAGGCGGAACTCGAACCCTACTGCTGCCTTAACCATCTCGGCCATTCGGGCTGGAGCTGCGTGTTTAGTAGACAGAAGTGACTGAATGCTGTTCAAGTGTATTATATTGCAGATAAATTGTTAAAATGAAGAGTATTAGATATGTGTTCAGTTAAGAACTTTGTACTTCACAGAGGTTAAAACCTGACATTTCTATATGAAGACATTTAAAATGGAATGTGCTGTATCTGGTGTCAACCACGTACGCCAGTTAAATTTGTCGCATCTCTACAAAAAGACAACTGTACTAATAAATAGTATAGGTGTAGTCGTACTTTTTGGTATTTGTACAAGTACTTTTGGTATTTGGTACTGTATTTAGCCATAATGTGTCCCATAAAGGGCAACTGGCCTCGGCGCTGTTAGATTCCGGGGTTCCTAGTCGCGCACCCAATCAGGACCCCGCGATGTCTCGAATTCGCTTGACGTTCGTGACTTCACGTACTTACCGAATACGGCTAGCGACTCGGTTGCGCGGTCGCGGCCTTTCAGAAGAGCCATCCCAGCATGCGTCCGAAAGACCGAGGAAAAAACATGAAAACCTCGGTCAGGGTGGCAGCGGAATTTAATCCCGGCCTCCCGATTATGTCAACGCGCTACTCCCTCAATCATTTCGCTCGTTGTAGTCGTATTACGTCTACTTATTTACCCTAGGAGATCTAAAAGTCCATTGTTATACCTTATCACACCAAACTGCACTTTCTTTTGTCTCTGACCTGTTGTGAGAGGTTTTACTCCCGCATACCTCTGAATTTTGTCGAAGGGCACCAATAAAATTACTGATTACAACTGCCAGACTTGGAATAATTTAATTTATTAAGAAATAAATTATTTCCACATATATTAAATGATTTTCTTTCATTCAAGAAATAACACTGCTTGATGTGAAATGAGTCCGCTTAACGTTTTTAGCTAATCTTAACAATCTATCACCTTTTGGTTTTAACCTAGCACAACTCGGTTTAGGAAAGTTCACTTGAAAACTTGCAATCTCATACCTAATGCACCAGTGTACAAAAAAAGCTTCAATCTTTAATTTCAAAAGCTATCGGAAATAAATTGTTCCACGGCGTCTTGGTAAACTGTGATGAACAAAACCAGAAAGGTTTAACTTCATTATAGTGTTGCAACAGCGGTTAAAACTGAGTCGATTTCTTTCTTCTCGTGCACTCGGGGCCGCTGCAGGCCGCACGGAAATGTGTGGCTGCGTCGTCGCCTCCTCCGCGCCCTTAAGGCTGCCCCTCCCCTTCTTCCGCTCCCCTCCCCTCCCCTCCCCCTCTCTCCCTCGCGCCTTCGCTGTCCCCTCGGGCAGTGAACCTTCCGCGGGCGCGGGCGCGAGCGCGTCGCCTGAATATTCAATACGCCGCCGCAGGGGTCGCGCGGCCGACCGCTGCTCGCGCCGCACAGTGGGCCGAAACGAAACTAAACGCGAGTGACGCGTTTCCGGAGGTTTCGAAAACAACGCATTCAGTTTCGTTTTCGAGCCCAACTCATTCGTTTTTTAGGTGTAGTTTTTGTTCGTGGTTATCAACCCGGGGTGGTTGCTCTTTTCACAAATCTCTTTGGTGTTTTTTTCTTCTACAACGTTTGTAGTTTACTCACTCCACATAATGAGCTGAACTTCTGTCTTGTTTTTTCCTTCTACACTTTGTTTCTTTCAATATTTATTCCTAATTGAATTCATTACCTCTCTCAGTATTTTAGAGACATTTTAGTGTGAGTTGGCGCGCTTTAACATTAATTCTGATTTGCTATTAAAATGTGAGCAACATTTGTATACGTTTTTATAGGATTTGCATTTATAATCAACATAAATGTGGACGCTTCGTGCGTAGATGAGTATGTTTAGGAAACATTCACGGAGACATTTTAATTTCCATGTGTCTCCAGTTTCCTGTAAAGGCTATTATTGTGCGGGAAATCGGTGATGGTGGCTTCTATCGTTTCAGCTTGAACGCTCTCTCGGGCAGGTTCACCCAAGGCTTCCCCTGAGCGCGCGTGTGTGCTTCGAAATGTTTCTCCGGTGTCTTTGGTTAGGCGCGCCAGCTTTCCGCCCCTACTTGTCGCGGTTCAAAATCGATTGATCCACCAGAAAACCTCCCTTGCTCCGTCACTTCTCATTTCATCTTCGTCGGTGTCATACACTTCTGCCCTTCTTCATCATCCTTGATGCCAACTTCAAGTCACAGAACAATAGACAAAGATGTGAAAAATTAACCCCCACCAAGTTAATTGTCCAACTTAGAGTTCTTGAGAGTTGGCGTTTCATCAGCTGGGACGGGGTATTGCCACACACTGTCGTGACTATGACGCACGTCGATGCTATGAACGTCATATGACAACGCTGCAGTGGCGTCACGAATTGAAGCTCCCGATTGGATAACTGAACTTCCTCTCCTTTCAACTCAGGATCAGTGAATCGTCAAGAAATTTAAATCGAGACACAAAATGGATTGTTTCTTTACAATCTACTTCAATATAGGTTTACATTACTTTACTCTGTAATACATGCATTTGAATGTATATGCTTCAGACTTCTGGGGCTTGTAAGGGGGTTGAAGATAACGTTTTACCAATTAACATGTAGTGAGAAATTTCTTAGAATGGTATTACACTTGTGGCAGTTGCCCCTAGTTGATAGGCAACTCATCATACACTAGTGTTAGCCAGGAGAGTGAAATCTCCTTGTATACGTCAGAGCGGCACCCTCCAAACACCGTGTGATTCGGGAGGGGGAATCACGGGAAAATGTGACAATTGTAATATGTAGTTATATCAATTTTCAACCTTATGTCCTTGGCATAAGTACTGAAATAATATTTTATTCCGAGACATCTTGTATTGCATTCGACACATCTCAGCCGTACGTTTCTGAAGATAGGAACATATTCGGAACATTTAACTTTATAAACAATTAAAATATGTATTAAAATACGTATGGTAAAGAAGTAGAAAAAAAATATTTTTTGGAAATTAAAAAAAAAATGTTGGGCGTTTGATTGAATGTGCGCCGCGAGCCCCTCTCGGAGCCAGGAGGCGCCTCCGCGCGCTGCCTGCTCGATGCGTGGAGCCCGCTCCTGTTGGAACTGCGGCCAGGGCGCCGTGGGAAGGTCGTCATTCGCACAGTGTTGACGAGCCGATACGCCTTGCGAATAGGTGTTAGCATTCCGGGTTTGCGAGCTTCATGTTAAGCCGTATCTCGAAGGTACACCTCCGATACTCCCAGTTCGGCCGACTCGGAATTAATGGTGCTGCTTTCGCCTTTCGCGGATTTCAAAAAGGAAAGAAGAGGAAAAACACTACATCGGCTCGTGTTTACACCCACGGTCGTACTTTGAGGTCGCGTTCAGTGATGGTCAGGTATCTTGGCTCGTAGGACGATGTGTTACGTGAAAAGCCAAAACGAATTCCGATCACGTGAGCCTTCACATTTCATTTTCTCTTTGCTATTGGAGTTTCACTGCCAGGCACTTTTCAGAAGGAGTAACTCGATTTGTACGAATAGTACGTAGAAATTACATTTTTGCTATCTTGGTTTTGTGACGTGGATATTTTGCCAGCGAGCTTTAAAACAATGGACGAGAGAGATGCCGTTGACTTCTTTTGGCGTTTAACTTCCACGCCATTTTCATACGGCGAAAAAAAAGTAACTAACGTGCCATTCGAATCAGCGGCAGCTGCCACCGACGCGCGCGGACTAGTTCAAAATACATGTGCATTAATAGAAGCTTAATATATTTGTGCATTACATTTAATGCTTAAATTAAAATCAGTGTAGATTTAATATAGAGGTTGTCCCGTTTCCCCTGCCTTTTATCATTTATATTATCTATTTATAATTATACCAGTCCATCAATATCATTCATTCATTCACTCATTCATTCATTCTCTATATGACCATAAAGTGTTGACTCTTGCATTCTATGTGTTCATTAACATTTAATGAGCGTTCATGGTAATTACTTTAGTGTGCATTTAATTAAAGTAATGCAGACATTTTCACAGTGTAGTCCCAACTTCACATCATTAGTCTCAACATTGTCTTGTGTTTTCATAATTTTGGGCGAACCCAATGTGAGTGGTCGCACCGTAGATCTCGGGTCGAATTCCAGAGCGTGCGCGGTTTGCGTTGGGTGCCCCTTGCCTGTCTCCGCGCGTCGCTGCTCGAGTGGGCGTGGCAGCGGCCGCAGCGGAAGGGATCGAAGCCACCGGCTGCGTGCGCGACACCCTCCCCCTCCCCCCCACCCTCGGCCGCCCCTTGAGCGAAACGCTTCCACCGCCGCCTGGGCGGAGAGAACACACTTCGAGGTCCTGACGCCGGTCACGGTTAAAGGAGGCTGTCGAATACATTCAGGCTTTCCTTGCTTCGTTTCCTTCTTCGTAAGAAATGATCGACTGCTTCTAATGAGTATTCTCTGTGTAATTTCGGTTCATATACCATAATAAATTCCAATTACTGAATAAAGTTGGGAGAATTCAGTTTATAAATACACTCACCTCTAACATGTATACCTCAGTATAGTTAGTATTAAAATAATTCTCAAAACTATGGAACTGGGGCCGAAGTGATGGTGAAACCAATATCTTTTACGAGGGGTTCCACCTATAAGCTTGGTATTTTTTTATTTAATCAAACTTACAAAACTCTCCACGTTCATCATGGTCTTTGTCGTTTAGTGAATGTATTTTCGTGTATGTAGCACATTCAAATGGAAAAATTATATGTCCAATGATGAATCTCTTGTTGGTGCCCGCAGCGTAATTGATATATGTGTGTAATTGTGAAAATATTTTAAAACATAAGTGTCCACTATTTATTTTTCAGTGTTATTATTGTTTTTATTGTTAAATTATCGTATGCGTCAGACGTTCTCAAACTTCAAACTCTTGCTTGATAATTACGCTCGTTAAGCGGAACGTCCCACACCACCTGGCCAAATGCTTTCGGAGCAGTCACGTTTAGCACATACGGAGAAACCTCGATTGACGATCACACCTCGTGCCGATTGTAAATTCACTCACTGCTGCTGCCAACCTCATTGACCACAGAATGGGGAGATGGGTTGTGGCGGCAACATATTCTCAACCAGCACAAGCCACGCTCGCAGAGGCGCCACTGGTTCAAGTATAGGGCCTTGGGATCCTGAGATCGGAGATAGGGGTCGCCTGACTGAAACCGGGAGTTTCATTTTTTTAAGGGTACGTTCAGAGTGGATACATATTCGAGTGCAAGTTCGTACGTGTATGGCCGCTCGATTCTGCCGAACGTTACACTCTTCACTTCATTGTCTATGTCGTTACAACCTTAACTACATTGTCCAGACCTCGTTTTCAAATCAGTCCTTAAAGAAGATACGTGATCGAAAAGATTAAACCTTATTGCTGACTATTGGGTGATATATTTTTGCTCACTCTACTTCATACTCGATATGTGAGTTCTGATTTGAGAGATATGTTTATAAAATAATTGCATTAGTTCCAATTGCGTTCCAATTGCGCTAATTGCATTAGTTCCAATTGCGTTAGTTCATGCGTTAGTTAGTTATGTTCATGGTTTCACAGACTTTTATCACAACTTTTATCTTATCTTTGATTAAATTCGCCATTTCGAGCCATACTTTTTGAGAATTTAATCGGAAGTCGTCCGTAGGACTTGTGTTTGTCTCTTCCCATGTTGAATGGTTCAGCTCGGTCGAATAATTCGATCGCCAATGCTGCAGGAGATGAGTGTACGCGCGGAACGTCGCTCGCAGGCAGTGCAGGAGGTGCTGAGTGCGCGCTGTGTGTTGCAGGCGCGCCGGCGGGCGGGCGCGAGGACGAGCTGCGGCGCAGCGGCGGGGCGGCGCGGCCGGGCCGCCGCGACGAGCGCCCGCCCACACGCTCTCGGGACACCACACCACCGCCCCTGGCTCCCTTGGCGGCGCAGCATGGACCTCGAGGTGAGACCGCCACTGCACTCCGCCTCTAACTCCCCCTCATCTCCCCTCCTCCGTCCCTCCCCTCCTCATCTTTGCCTGTCCATTGCTCCCCATTTCCCCCTCTCCCCATCTCACCTTTTCACCATCTCCACTTCTTCCCTCTTCCTCTTCTCTCCTCCATCCCGCCCTACCGACGCTTCTCGCGGCCTTCGTTTCTCCTCCCCTTCTCCTCGCACGTCTCCATCTCTCCCCACCTGCGACTCTCCGCCACATCGCCCTATTCGTTGCACGTTTCGTTTTCCTACGTCTGGGCCTGACTCTTCCTACATCGCGTGGCGTTCCATTTTGCTTTCCTTGCCTCCTCCTCGTTTCCATTTCATCTCTCAATACTTCCCCGTCTCACCCCGGCTCCATCTACATTACTTAGCCGATTTCTTGCTCTCTCTCTCTCCCTCCCTCTCTCTCTCTCTCTCTTTCACGTACACATACCCACACACACTGTGCAGAGACTCTAAAATGAGTAGGACGATTTTGAATATTAAGGGAAATAAATAATATTTCAATTAAGTAATGACACCTCGAATGCTGTCAAACTCATTTCGTTTCTATGTTAGCACGTTCGGGCAGATGAAGAGTGGGTGGATGCATTAACTATAAGGATAGTTGTAGCACGTCAGGTTTGGTCTAAAAAAAATGCACTTACTTAAACTATCTGACAATTTAATTAAACAATCAACATCACGATATTGACCATTATTATAGTTCATTAATTTGAATAAGTAATATCGACATTACGAACTATCACGTAGTGTCATTATAAAGCGTAAATCCCTTCCCGTAACAAGGAGTTTATTTCAGTCTTTATGTCACTTAAATTAGAGCAGTCATTACGCACATAAACGGAGACAAACAAACATGACACCTAAACACGTAACCTTCCTTGCGTTCAGCAGATCGGTAGAACAAGCAAACATAGAGTCCAGCGATCGGGAGCGCTCCAGATGGCCCAGGAAATCTGGCAGCCGCGTGGCGTATCGGCATCTGGACTAGCTTCCTGAAGAATTTAGTACGCGATTGGATGTGTGCGGGGTTGTAGGTGTAGGTCATTGGCGTTGCAAAGGGTGGGCGAACGTTACGACCGAAAAGAAGACCAAAAGATTAAAAGCGTTATAACAGTTATAAATCTGCTGTAGAGAAATAGAGTTCTCTTTTCACCTGTCCAGTAATATACAGACGGTATCGTGGAGGAAAAAAGTAATCTTATTCAACTAGTGCATATTTTCAGTTAGGGGAGAATAGACCATTTTAGAACCACGACCAATCCCGTGAAATTTTATTAGGCGAGAATACTTTGAGACATGGTATAACCACCATTATAATCGTCCCCCACCACCTTTACTATCATCCTAAGATATTAGCACCTCCTAGTCTTCTCCTTCTAATGTCGCTCTCCCGCACCAGCTCTTCCGCCATCGTAAGGTGTTGCCATCGCCACCACTCGTAGACATCTCCGTGATTCCATGCGCGTGCGCGCATGTGCACGCGTTCGCCAAAAGCGCGGACAGTGTGCCCTCTCTCTGCTCCATCTGCAGCCTTTCCCAACCCCGTTTCTTCCCTCTCTCCTTCAAACATCGCCCCTACCCATTTCCCCCTCCTCGATCTCTCTTCCCCTTCTTGCATCCCCGGCCTGTGCCGCTCACGACGTCCTATCCAACTAGTGCATTTTTTCAATTATATGCGTACCTTGATACGTGGTATAACCACCCCTAACGTTGCCCTCCCCCCACCACCACTACCCTCCACTATCATCCTAAGGGATTGCCATCGCCACTACTCCTAGTCTTCTCAGTGCTGTATGCGCGTGTGTGCATGTGAGCTTGCGCGAGCTGTTCGGCCTGCGCCTTCCCTCCCTCCTTCAGCGCCCTCTCGTGGCCCCGCGCGGGGGCGGATTCTGAAGGCGCCGGCCGGCTGGGCTTTCCAGCGGAAGCTCTTGCTTGAGAGGCACTTGCTACTTACCGCCCTCTCCTCCGCCCGCGCCGCCCCCTTCGCCGCCCCTCCCGCACTCCACGCGGCCCCTCGTTCATTTGCGGGGCGGCCTTATCTTTGGAAGGCCTCCTTGCTCTCCTGCGATTATTTCTTTTTTGTGAGGAAGGGTGGGCATCGATCCATTAAAATGCGCTCGTGCTTCCAATTTATTTTCTTGGGGATAAGAGAACGGTGACCGGGAAAAGGGCTAATAAAAAAATTTTAGAAGAATCTCACATGTAGTTTGAGAGAACAGTGAATAGAACAGGCTGTACTGGAGAGAAGAAAACAGGTAGTTCTGGAGTAAGTAGGAGAAAAGAGAAGTCTGTTGGAAGGAAGAGAATCAAAGCCAGTGGCACATGTAATTTGGCACTTCTTGTTCTTAAGAAGTATATTAAAGGGAATGATTAGAACACTAGGGATGAAGGATGACCTCTGTCTTACATAGCTTATTTGTGTAGATTGTCTTACTATACGATTCTGATAAAGGAAATAGGATTTGTAGATACGCAGGGATGTTCCTTTATGCTAGGGACAGAAAAACATGGTTGCTGCGACAAGATACAGGCTTCAGAAAATTATGAATAATAGCTTGTAAAAGCAGCGCCTTTCAAAATGCTTCAAAATTCCCTTTTAGAAACCGTGTGATTATACGAAGACTTTCCTATAGTATGTTTATTCCTTGTGAGTAACGGAAAACGACAACATGAGGGTACCTAAAGAGTCAATAAATGATGTAAAATGTGTAACCGATTTTTATCGATAACATCAAACGGATCGCTAATTTTAGAATCCTCTTGCATTGAGAAAAGAAGCTTATTCAACACTCTTAGATTTTGTCCCCTAAAAATCAAAACTACATTGACCCAACTGATTCTTTTTAAATTAATTTTCTGCACTTCGAGGGTCAAAAGAAATAGGAAGCTGCACATCTTTTATAATGTCTTGTCATAATGTTTGTTAATATTACTATAATGTGTGTCTTAAATATAGTTAATATATATTTCCAGTAACTAAAACTGAGTCTCCCACGTCGCAAATGGGTAGCACGTAAAAGAAAGTCTCGACTAAACGTCGTGTTTGGTCTAAAGTTTAAATTTTAAAGCGTGCTAGGAAGAGCGCCGTTTGCTGGGTTTATGCCAATAGCTCTACTTTCATTCGGAAAGTCACTAACTAGCACTGAGAAAGAAAGTTTGTTGAAAGGCTGAAATAGAGATTGCTAGATACCCAACGGTAGGTGGTTTAGGGTCTAGATACGACGCAGAACAGCAACATTAATAGCGTAGTTCAAATCCTGATTTTTAGTAAGGGTCTAGACTTGTATAACGTTAGTTCATCTTTAAGGTTTGCAGTCTAGAACTTACTGGAATCTCTCATTTCGAATCACAGTACCGAGAGAGTCTATTCACGGATCTCGGGGTCAGGAGTCCGAATTCTGAAGTCGGAGTCTTGTGATTGGAGCTCCATGATTCGTAATGGCGTTCGTCATTCTGTTCTTGGAAGTTCTGGTTTCGACCGTGGGTCTGTAGTCTTGTTTTCCCATACTTAAGACGCCGCGGATTCGTGAAATCGGCCTCTTTGCTGTGGTCTCAGGGCATGCGAATTCTAGCCAAGAGTTTCAGTATTCGAATTCCGATCTCCGAACTCGGCACTTATTGGTAGGGGTTTTAGTAAATTAGTCAGTTATTGATAGGGGTTCAACTGGCTGGACGCCCGGAACTGGAGCTCAGTGTTCTGATTTTCGAAAGCCGTTCTGAACACGGCTCTCCGGAACCCGGGCTCAAGACGTGATGCCCCGGACTCCGTCCCTCCGGCAAGGGCCGCGGTGTCCGGATTTCGGAGTCCCGGCCCGGGCTCAACGCCGAAGGGCGCGGGCGCTTCGCCCACGCAGCCCAAGGCGGAAGGCAACGCCCGCGCCCGCCCCCGCGCCGGATGCAAATTGCCGCACGGGCCATTAGGCGCCGCTGGGTTGTTTTATGCAGCTTCGCATGATGTGATTGGCTTTATGATGGGCCGGCCTTACTTCGATAAATATTCAGTACCGGCTGCGATGGCTCAGTGGCATCGTTGCCTCTCCAGCGTCAATGTCTGGGGTTCGAGTTCGGACGGTAGCGGCTTTTCGACTGCTTAAGTAGCTAGGTCAAATTTATCCACTATCAGGAGAAGAATTCTTGTGGCAGGCTGCTCAGCAAGTTTTCTGTGGTTCTCCTGATCAATACCACTCACGTACAGGAGCACTACCCTGACAAACGGGCCCCCGACTGCCAGTTCCTCCCTCGCCTCGCTCATTTACACCAATCATTTCCTGCCCTTCGCACTACGCATATTGGAAGACCAGTCGAGAGCTTGGAGACTCTCTCTGCTGTGACGGCACTCCCTGGTCGAGGAACATTCTGCAAACTGGAAACTGCGTGGCGTATCGGCGTCTCGTCTAGCTTCCTGAAGAATTTAGTAGGCCGGATTCGATATGTGCGGGAGTGTAGTTGAAGGTCATGGGCGTTGCAAAGGATGTGCGAGAGTTACGACCTAACAGGAGACGAAAAGTGTTATAACAGCTTAACTCTGCTGTAGAGAAATAGAGTTCTCTTTTTGTCTTTCTAGTAATATGCCCAGGTTATAACAAACATAATATGTATGACACTAATGTAGTAGTTGACGCGTTCCGAAACACTGCGCATTAACACACTCAGGCTGTCGTCTGCAAAAGCCTGAATAGCTGCTCTTTATTGCCCTTACGATGCATCACAGTCACAAAAAGCCCAAACTGTTTGTCCTCCCTTCCATTTCCGGCATACGGTATTTCGTTCGAAATCACGTGATTGTAATTGAATATATGCAACTGAATCGTGTCGCTTGAACTCCCTAAACGTGTTTTTTTCTTCCACACGGAAAACGAGTTTTTAATTGGGACACACAATTGTTACAGAGTTCTAAAATATATTTAATTCTCAGCTTTATAATTTGAAATTGGAGAGACACCAGCCAAAGTTAGCCAATCGAAATGTTAGCAATAGAGGTATACTAAGCGTTTGTATAGTGCGAGATTTCAAATTTGTTCCAGCAATAAATATATATAATGGGACTAACACTATAAAAGAGTAATAATAATAATAATAATAATAATAATAATAATAATAATAATAATAATAATAATAATAATAGATATAATAAAATAAATAGAAATAATAATAAAATAATTTTCATTTGGCCCTTCCCTGAAGGTTTATCAGAGATTTCGACGTTAAGATAGATAAACAGATCAAGTGAATCTGAATATTCTTGAAAACGTGAAGAAACCTACATGATACTGACCTCTTTACTCTCATTTCTGTGGCCGTGTCTTGTTAGAACCGAACTGCTGCTCCGACAGACACTTTTCAGCTTTCAAAAAGTTACATTTTGTTTCTAAGCTCTCATTGGCATAAAACAAATAGTTAAAAAATAATGAATTCATATTCTCCAAACAGAATCAACAGACTGCATGTTTTTATTTTAAACCCAATTTTTGATTTCCCGGGAGCTTATTTATTGTTAATTTTTAACGTTCTTAAATTACGAGTGCTTAAAAATCGTTTTTGGATATCATGAATCAATGACTAGTTTCCATGACTTCATTTAATCGTGTCACTCAGTTTGCTGTTAATTTGTGAATGCGTCTTATAATAATTCAAATATTTGCAATATACCATTTCTCGAATTAAAATACTTTATGAGGTTCTTATTACAAACCGCACATGCACTGGAATTAATCACCTGAACATTAATATTAAAAAAATACCTCTTTGTAAAGTTTCCTTGTCCGTGCGGCCTCAAGGCCCTGACGACGCCGATCGAGCGAGGAGGAGGCGGAGGAGGAGGCGGAGGGCGCCCGTGCGCCTGCGACGGCTGAGCGCCGAAATGAGGAGCCGCAGCCCTTCGCCCAGGCGCTGACTCACTGCCCTCCCTGCACCCACGCACCCACTCGCCCTCGCCCGCCTACGCGCTGCGCTCCGAACTCCACAATCTGCGATCACTCAGGGCGCATTTACACGCTCTTCTCACGCGAAAAGGAAACTACCGCTCGGCTAAAAAGCTCGGCAAGTAGCAAGCAACCCGTCCCATCACTCGGGATTTGTGAGCGGTCACTCGCAATTCGCCGAATGCCGGATGTGTGGAGCGGCCTGAACCCAACTGCACGAACGCACAAATGAAGTGCTCCCGGGCGAGCACCCCCAGCGGCCGCAGTGATGTGCCTCGCTCCTGTAAACAGGCTCCGCATCAGAGTTCGCGTCGCTGTGTCAGTTTGGCTGTGGCAGAATTTTGTTACGGATATGCCTGAAAGACAGATAGGAAATTGACTCCCCTGAGGCTACACTCTTGGCTTTGCCGGTTCCTCGTTGACGAGTCACTGACTCAGCATTCAACTTAGCAGTTTCAGAGGTAAAGAAGAATATGTTATACGGAAAATATATATATGATATTCTATTAATATTTCGTCACATTCTTCTTCTGTGGGAAGACACTTCATTCTGATTCCAATAACGCTTTGCCACTGGCCGTGTCTTTTCTAAAAGAACGGCCATGGGGCGAGGCCCTCCAAGTACTAAAAGGGTCCTTGAATATTCAGAATCCTTATTTCTTTCATAATAATGCAAAATACTTTTCCTACTACAAAGAAGAAACTTGCTAAGATAACAAATGAGCAGAAACAGCTGAGTGCAGGGTAGGTCTCGCTGCAATTTAAAAAATTGTACTTTATTTTATTAAATTCAAAAACAGGATAAAGGTTGAGCAATATATATTAAAGATATTCAAAAGCATTACTCCATAGCTTAAGAGTAGAACACGGTGATTAAACATGTATCATATAAATGAAGAATAAACGTTTCGTTAGAATTGAAATAAGGTAAGGTATCAACTCAACAAATTTGTAATTATTTTCCAAAACAAACGTGTTTTTTATTATCGTATTAGTTGTAAATCTAATATTTTATGAAAGTAAAATGTCTCATACATTTTTCTAGTATTAACGCTGCATGATGTAATGGTCCATTTTTTATTCTAAGCCCGAGATAAATATATCACTACGTGTGTCAGACCACCCAACATAGGGATTACTTGCGGCGTTAGCTATTCGAATGGCTTGCCACGAATAGAATCAACGGAGAACTTGCAGCGCCTTACTTGCCGGAATGAGATCAGGCTAAGAGGCAACCAGAAATGCACGCGACCCCTCGCCCCGCCGCCATTCGCCGCGAGATAAAGATCGTAGGAACCTGCGCTGCTCGCCATCGGGGCCTTGCGCATGCAGAGCGAGCACGGCAGCCACGTGGCGAAGGAGGTTCAGGGGGCAAAGCACTACCGCAAGTGAAACTTAACCCTGCTTAATGTTGGGCAGTCACTTTTTGTTCTTTTTTTTTTAAAGTGACACATGTGAATTGAAGTAAGTTTAGATTTCGAGTCCAAAATGAATTAAGCACGCTATAAATACACTGAGCATGCATGTAGCTTAGTAAAGGGCGAGGTAAAGGCTGAAGGCGTCCCAAAAATACATTATTGATTGATAGTGATGCCTGACGCGTTTACTGTCAACGTCATTAGTCCCGTAAGTGTAGTGATTTTTTCCCTCGAGAGGTCGAGGCCCATTTGTTAGTGCTCCGACATTCGCATGGTGTTGATCGGAGAAACCATGGGAAACTACTGATCAGAGCAGCCGGCCATTTTCCTCCAGACAGCGACTAAATTCGACCTTCCTGACAATCTAGTGTCGGAAATCCTACCACCGTCAGAACTCGAACCTACCACGTACCGATCAGACGCAGCGCAGTGACATCAATTAATACCCTGAGCCAGGTCGCCCGGTCCTAAAACAAAACTAAATCCTGTTAAAAACTGATGAATCGATATGTTTTTGTCAGTTGGAAATGCTAAGGGAATTAAATTTTCAGTTCAATTGAGTTAAGTGAACAGAAGTTTTCATTTTACGTGCTATTTCTGTTATTAATCGGAAGTGTCAAGATCAGTCGGAGTTCCGCGAAGCGCTACGCGGAAAGGTCTCCGTCAATTTCGCTCTTATGTAAAATGCGAACTTTTCCACCTTTATCCTTCCTCGAAGCCAAATTATGGCGAAGGCACTGTTATCAAAGTATTTTACATCTCGTTGAGATGAAAATGTGTCAGAATTCCGTGACCGGATTTCGCGAAATGTCACGGAAAAAGCTTTCTGACAACTTAGTCTTGAGTGTTTTTACGTCAAAAGTTCACTTCGTCGAGCGATCTCCGAAAGGAATGTTTGACAAAAGTGTTAGAGTCGCTTTAGGCCAGTGTCAGATTTTTTAAAACGTTTACAAAACGGTTTCCGATATTGTCGCTAAAAATTATATTTGGAATATTTGATACAAATTATGTCGAAAAGCAGATGAAAATATCTCTGGGTGAATGAAGTCACCAAACGGACGTAAACTAACAGTCCGCTATCACCAAATCTCAAAACCTACTTATCTAAACCTACTTAATGCTATCTACTTACATCACTGTTCCATTAGCACTCAGTATAACATTTAACCAAAAAGCATATTTATAAAAATATACCTTGAAAATGAAGTTTTTAAGTGCACTTTTCTTGGAATTATAAGAAAATAGTTTTCATGCTAATATTTTACATTTAGCGAAACCAAATAATAGAGAGTCCCACAGCCTAAGCGCAAGTTTGCCAACTGTCGCGAAATGATTGCGAATAATTTCGGCATTTAGCTGGACAACATTGTATCGTCGTTTATTTAGCAAGAATAAGTGCTGGAAGAATTGGTCATGTGACTAAATAAACTATATAGAGCGTAGACCTGTATTGGAGAACTAGTAGTAAGATTTAGTACTAATGGACCATGTAGTGCGAAGAGGCTAAGATGAGTGCGCAGCGCCTGTTGGCCTGGAGCGGTGGGGGGTGGGATGGAAACGTGATAGCTGTCCGTCAGTCGACCGAAGCCCCGCACGCGACACGTGCGCATGAGGCACGCCTGGCCGGGGGCGGGGGCGGCGAAGGCAGTCAATCTGAGACGCCGGCCTCCGCCCCCCCCGGCCCCGCTCGCCACCACCCGCTCGTTCGCTGCCGCTCGACACCCCTCCCCCCTCCTGCCACCCCTCGATATGCGCGTTTCCCGGCTCCCCCCCCCCGTCTGCGCTCCTCCACCCCCTGGCCGCACTTCCTGCCACCCACCGCTCACCTCCCCCGCTGCCCACTCCCGCCGCGCACTACCCACCACCCCTCCATCCCGCCCACTGCCTGTCTCCCTCCGGCCGCCGCCCGGCCGCTTGGCCCCGGGCCGTGCGCTCGCCAGGCTTCTCAAGATGTCCCGGCGCGGGATCGAATCCCCCGGCACTGGTTGTTTACGCCCAGCCGCTGAAGAGCGCTGTTTTCCTCCGCGGCCTAGCCAAGAGGAAGGTGCCACTACCTCGGGCGGTGCACTTTTAGTGGCACTGCATCAAAATAAAAGACCGACACGACGGCCTTCTCTCCGTCATGGCCCCGCTGCGAGCGCCTCACACGCATGGCGCCGGGCATTCGAATTTTGTGTTGCTGCAGTCAAGATAGTGCATTCAGCCGGTCGCTTCCCCTCTCTGCAATTGACTCCGTGGTCGCCGCCGCGAGTTCCCTGAAGATTGGATGATGGCTCCTGGTGCGCGGAAGAGATACGACACCAAGCGAAAGGAGAGAAAGCCCTATTCTTGAGACACCTAGTTGGCTTGCTGCTGGAATGTGAGCACATGTCACCGGTGGGCAATCAGTCAGAATTTTTTTGCCTACTAGGAGTTCTATCGAGATTGGCTGCCGGCAGATGTGGATTAATACGCGACCCACCCATAAGCTGACAGAAAAAACGCGTCTTATGGCTTCTTTTCGATATGAACCGCTTATAAATAATTTAAGAAAAGTATATATTCGTTCCTGGATAATAAAAAATTCTTAATACTAATTTCTTTGACTTTGTTGCTCCTCTGAAGGCTGCCTGAAGCCCCACATCTTTCGTTTAACAAAATAAAACATGAGGCGAAGGCTCTAAAGAACAGCAATGATGAGCTTCAGAATGAGCACCGCTATTAGAAGTAAAAAGATACTCCTTTTCTCTCCAAAGATCTTTAGCCGAGGCAGCGTACCGCCGTGGATGTAACGACGTCCTTTTCCGCATTCACAGTATTGTAGTGGCCGTGAGATGAAGTGCAAGCCTACCGCCACCGCCCCTTCATACTAGAAGTATTACTAGCACGATGAACGTTTTTGACAGTTACATCACAAACAACATTCAACTCAGAGATTCTTTTTCATGTCGTCAATCTGCAACATGGGATAGCTTCATTTACTTAACTTATGAAATAAGACTGTTTCGAACGGGCTTGAACCAGCGAATATAACAGTCAGACAGCCTAACCATTACAAGATCCAATCCACTGTTCGTAAGTTGCAAGGCGATAAATAAAAGACGCAGATCATTCCTACCAACGAGGAAACGAGCACATCCATGTATCATGAGGCGTTTGAGAATACCAAAAGCGAGAACGCGTCGCATAAACACATTTGACTTCTGCGCGATGAGTTTACATTCTTCGTCGTCGAATAATCGATCCCCCCTGTCGCATGTCCCCGTCGACTGCGACCGACGCCGCGTCCTCCGCCGGATGCCCGCGGACGCGTTGCATCGGCCAGAGCGGCCCCACGCTGCGCTTCGAGGCGGCTCATGAACGAGGCCCGCCCCGCCACGCCACGCCCCGCCCGCCGGCCGTCACGCGCCTATTTGCGGCGCCCGGGAGAGGGCGGGCGAGGCCGCCCACGCAGGTGGGGCCGGCTGTGTGGGCGCCCAGAATGCACTTGGGCTGGCGCGAAGCGATGCGATGCGATGCGATGCGACCCGATGCAGCTAGCGGAATGCCGTGATCTGCCTGCGGCATTATCTCCGTCGTTCAATCAGGCGCACAACGTACGCACGCTCGCAGCTGCTGCGGCACAGGCAGTATGTGTGCCTACTCGTTTCCGATGCACATTCCATGCACACGTGAATTACTTACTCACGTAGCAAACATTATTACATTTATTATTTTGTTGTTATAATAATTATTGAGGTGTGCAGAGTTGTTGAAACATTCCTCAGAAAGGCCTCCTAATGAAAAGTGTAGGTTCAACTTATCATTGTCTGTGAATTTTTGCAACTGAATGGTTGTTGAGAGTGCTGTTCAGTTCATCTTAATTCTCGTTGTTGTTGTTTTTATGTAAGTCTGCACAACAATTTTTTTTTCTTCTTCTCAAAAAATGATACATCAACTTTCAATGATAAAAAAGGACAGTCTGATAATTCATTGATTCTGAAACTTACTCCATATTTTGGAAATTGTAAACAATTTCATAAAATAGTTTTCTCCATTCTCAAAATATGTTCTCAATTTTACGATAGTGATACGATTTGTCAGTAAGGTGGTGATAACCGAAATTATCAGTTTGAAGTGAAGAACGAAGGAAAAGGTCGACGTTTCTAAAACCCTTCCTTTACTTAATGATATCTTGTAGTAACATTTGCTGTGTTCTTCTGGAGGCCCAATCTCACACTAAGTTGTACCGATATATTAATAAAATAAGAAAAGGGAGTGTTAAGTTAGGTACGTCGTAAAGAGTTGTGCTTGTAATTAATTGGCGATTGTGCGCCGCTGGCCGTCTGGGGCGCAGAGAAATGCCGTTGACTTCCCTGGGCCAAGCGCCTGTGCGGAGGCGTGGCGCCGCCCCCCCCTGGCTTCCCTTTCGCGTGGCCCTTCCGCAGCTACGCGCCTGCACGCGTGCGCGAGGGACAAAGCGCGCCGCAAGCGTTAAATATAAAAGTCGCGTCATTCGCCACTTTGGCAGCCGGCCCGCCGCACGCCCGTGGCTCGAAGCTGCGCCAGTTTTATTAGGTCAGTGATGCTCCTCGCTGCAGACTTGGTCCTCCAGAATAGAAACGTGTAGCTTTAGTTGCGATGGCGTAACAGAACAAAAAATTATGAAATGAAAATTAGTGAATATTTTGTTAGCGTTTGAAAAATATTTTCTGCGAATTAGAGGACCTTCTGAATCTCGTAGATATTTTGTATTGTTGATACATTCATTGCGATATCCTAAACTGTCATTAGGTCATACCGATCATTCCCATGTGTTCTTGAGATCATTTTGACACCAACGTATGCAAATTCAGTCATTTTGAAATGAATTAAAGTTATGATGCATCACGCTGTGTCTTCCAAGTTGTGTATTCTGTAATTTTACTCATGATTTACGGTCAATATTTGCCCAAAGTGATATCAGAGATACTTTTACTACTATTTCGTCCGAACACGGATTTAAATTAGGTGTAACTGGCATTTTTGTGAAAAAAATATATCCACCTCTCTTTCTCCGTCTCTCTCTCTCTCTCTCTCTCTCTCTCTCTCTCTCTCTCTCTCTCTCTCTCTCTCATAGTTGTTTAATTTGAATACAATAAATATTTGCACTAAACAAATGTTAAGATATTAAATAGCTCTGCGTTAACAGTTTTGGTTAAATGACTACTCACTTGGAAATTCATTTCCCAGAGCAGCGTTCTCTAACCCAAATCATTCCCCCCCGAACCGCTTAGTGACCTGATCGAAGATTCAGAATCGGACCCTGTCACCTCCGCATTTGCATAACGCGCGGCCGCGGAGTGGCGGCGCGCACCCAGCGGGCGTCGCATCGTCACATTCTGACAATTCCTAATTGAAGGCGGCGACCGCGTTAACTGCGGGATTGCGTATGCGCGCCCTGGGAACGCGAGGCGAGGGCCGGCCGGCTGCGCGCTGACTCACTCCCGCGCTGCTGCCGCTGCCGGGCTAGCGCTGCTGGCCGACGTCCCCGCGCTCGCCCTCGCCCCTGCCCCCGCCTCCCCGCTCCCGGTGGCGCTGGCGGTGCCGATGTGGCTAACGAGTGACATTTCTCTTTTCCATGCTGTCTCACGTGCAGATGAGTTCAAAATCGCAAAGAAGAAAGGTGAGTGTTTGTGTGGTTTTAGATTGCGATCTTTTCTCTTATGTTCTTGCTTTGGATTTGTTCTTTTGATTTCTTGGATATATGTATTGTGCTTCGTTATATTAAATTAATAATTGAGCATGACTGTTATTACGTATTTCATTTGTTTTGTTAATTCTGACATTTTACTTGCTGTAATGTTTCGTATACGTAATTATAGGCACGCCTTTCATTTCTTATTCCTTGTTTATGAGTAATACACGAGCAAGTGGTTGTTTTCAGTACTCATTAGAAGTGTGTTAAACTGTTTAATAATGTTGCGTTTCCAAGCGCTTCTACACCTGCTTATGTTATATGATGAAACGTATTACAACTTCCCTGTGTGCGTTATGAAAAAATGTGGTCAGAAAGACAATTGAAGGGTTTGGTTCAAGATAGACGTATGTCATTTGAATTCATTCTGAGAAATAAGAAGATACATTTTTTAATGAAACGCACTTTGCCACAGAGCAAAGGACAAATGCTTCTGTAGAATAGCGAAATTTTCTTACACCAGCATTTCAGTATTTACTCAAACTAGCAATCGGTATGGCGAGTATGTTAACACGATTATCTTAATTTCGACCAAAATGTGGTTTCTAGAGCCGAGATCTTCATTAGGTATATAATATTTGTTAGAAAAGTTCTTTAAGCGATCAGTTCGTTTGGTTGAATCAAAATATTATTTCCGAATATACATTTAAATTCAAAACATTCAATAGATAAGTTAACGATGGGGAATGAAAAATAAATTAATTATTGGATTGAAAATTAAACGAAATAAGAACAAAATACTAGATCCATAAATCAATTTGTCAAAATTAAATCGCATTACAATGAAGTGAAAATTTAAAACGAAGAAATAGAGAAAAACATTGATTACGCATTTGTTTCATTTGCTATCTATGCTTTGTTGACAAACAATGGAAGATAACTTGTTGGGATCTAATCGTCTGGGGAGGGTAGGATGTAGGAAATTCCCTCGTAATGCATTTTTTTGGAAAATACTGTATTTTGTGATCTATCAATATTTTATTGTCTTCAATAATTAATTTTAATAATGAATTAAAAGTTGCGCAGTAAATAGTATCTATGAATTTAATGAAGTGGACGTTCATAGAGTTGGCTATATCATTTGTCAGTGTAAATGTGCCTCGTCTCAAAAAGAACCGCCCTCCCACAAAATCGCCAGCATGGCGGATCCACGCGTGTGTGGGAAGGGATGAAACGTGCTCCCCCACACGTCACATGCAGTGTGTCCTGTGCTTTGAGCAAATGCATCGAATGAAGGAATGTGTGGCGTTGTGTTGCGCAGTCGCCGCTGCCGCGCGGCTACCCGCCGCCCTCCACGGCCATGCTGTTCGACGACGACCCGGGCATCATGTCGGAGGTGGAGACGAGCTCGACGGGCTTCCGCCGCGGAGGCAAGCAACGCAGCTCGCTGCCCGTCGTGCGCACGCCCTCCAAAACCCTGGAGAGGCCGCTCGGTAAGACGTCTGGCGTGCTAAGGGTCGCCTCCGCCACCCCTGCGGGCCATCATGGTGTGCTTCCCCAACACCACCTGAGTAGCAAGTCGGCAGCAACTGGCAGCGGCGGTAGGGGGAACACCTTACATTCTGGCTCGCTTCTTCCTCTTGCTGCACCCTGCATGACTCAGTGTCCACGATTCCACATAGTGGCTAGTGCGGCTGGCAGGCAGTGGACCCTTCGGGCGGGGTCGCTCGTAGGGCTAACAACGCTCGGAGTCCCAGGCCGGAGGAGGCTTCTCCCTCCGCCGAAACGGTGTTACTGCTGCGGCTACAGATGAATACACATTCTTACTTCAGAAATCAACGCGTTTTAATCGACCCACTATCACATTGTTACACATGTAGCTTTTATTTGTTTTTTATTGTGACTCGTTTAACAATGTTTTATATTGCAATAGCAATATGTAACAATTTATTTTATTGTTAAGTTAACAATGAATACGGTGGTATATATTTTTTACTATTAAACTGCTCGTATTTTCGGTATTCACTTCTTCCTCTCTGTTATTATTGTAACGCCACAACACAAGAACGGGACTCAGCTAGAGAAACAAAATGCAATCGTAGCATTCACTAAACTATCGGCCACTTCCAGAGCGTTGGCAGCCCTAGTCGCACACTGTTCTTATGGATAGAATGAGGTTTTTGTACATTGTTTCTTTTGGTTTAGTTCTTTACACAGTGGTTCATGTGGTTCAATCAGTGTATACACACTTCTACTGATTGACACATTGAAGTTATGCAATGTTTTCTTCTTGAAACGATTTATTTGAGGAGGGATGCATAGATCTATTAATGCTGCTTCATTTTGCACATTATATTATATACTCTACTGCTCTCGTAATTTTTCCTTAAAGTGTTGTGATTACACAATGAGTAATTAGTATTGCCATGCATGTTTATATTGATTCTATTAGAGCAAGAAAGCATTATTTTAATTTGAATGCCTACAAAACATTGACTCCCAGTATTCTGAACGTCATGTTGCATGTTCTGGACATACTAATCTATCTTTATTTCTGTACAGCAGAGATTAAAAATAAAAATGGTGTAAATATTAATTGAAACAAAGTTATTCATGACTTTAAATTACATTCAACTGTTTAATGAATATTGTATATTTTGACTTATTAATCTTACGAATAAATTTTCAAAAATCTATAATCATCACTTATTAACAAATTAGTAAACAATTGTTTACTTGTATTACAAACTTGATGACATTTCTAAAGGATGTTAATTAATATTTGTATTAAAAAGTCTTATGTTTAATTACACAATATCTATGCATCCCTGAAAGAAACAGAAGAAATGCACCCACATTTTAGTAAAATTATGATCTCATATTCATGTTTTTCCTTTACTATACAGCATTCTTTTGAATCTCCTCTGGTGTTGTACATGGGGTAGTGTGTCTTAATTTCTGGCTCAGACAAGCTCACAGTTGCTGTTGGCAGTAGTTTTGTTTAAAAACTGGTTTGTAACGAAAGGTTACAATGGATGTAGCTCCTCTGGTGGTTTGGTGATGCACATCATTCAGTCTGTTTTGTTCAGGTATCTATCTGCATGGCAGGGAGGGTCCACTGTTTCTTACACATGTTGCTGAAGGCTAAACACCAGTAGTGCTAGTTATACCTTTAGTAGCCTTATCTGCCTCTTAATTGCCTCTTTTTATTCATTTCTAGTTCATTTAAGGTGTTGCATAGATCAAACGTATACCTATCCAATATCCTGAGAGTGGTAATTAATGAAACTCATTTCCCTAACTCTATTTAGTGTTATTATAGAAAACATAGATATTTATCATTTGAGTTTGTATTATATTTTTACTGTACACTTACTTTTTCTGTATATTTTTAGCATTTTTCCTTTCCACACCTTTGTCTTTTATGTTCTTGAATTTTAAATCATATGATAATTGTATTGTAATATAAAATTGTAAAGAGGCAAACATAATTCATAATCCTTTTATGTAGTGGAAACAGAATAGCTCTTAAGTTACACCCTGAACGTATTATTTATTTTAAAATTATTTTAGTGTTTGAAACATGTGTACCTACTCTTATTAAATGTTTTTCATACATAATAGCTAGGAATGTGTTGTAATTATCAAGAAACAGAGATGACCTTTCATCAAGTGAGGTAAAATCATTTGAGGTAACAAGAGAAAAATATAGATTATGGAGTTTATTCTTTCTGTGATTTTGTAAGTTTTTTGTTACCTGTAAAAGCAATAACATTATTTAAACTCTGTACTAGTATCAATTTAAATTTTATTTAACATATTTTAATATTTAACATATTTAAACATGATTTTTGTTTCATCAATGATGCATGTACATTGTAAGTTTATATTTAATTTGCCTTATTTTCAGCAAGATCTATTAAATCATATTAATCCAGTATATTGGTGAAAATGGATGAATAAAATTTTTTTAACTAGAAAGATGTAAAAGTTACGTTAAACTAATCTTAAACATCAAAATAGTTTTTATAATATTAAAGTGACTTGAAGTACTTTACGACATTGAATTTGTGGTGTAAAGCAATGTCCAGAAATTATATATGAACTGATAACATTGATATATTACAACCATTTTTCTTACTAATTAATTAAGATGTAATTTTCTGATTAAGTAAGAACATTTCTTTGAATTTTTTTAAGAACAATCTCCACTCAGAAAACGGATTTAAAAGAATAATTTATTAATCAATATTTCAATTTTTGTTTTTTAAATTCATCTCCTTTTAATGTAACATTGCATTTTTATTTGGATGTGTGATGTATCATCAATAGAAATTTGAGATTTTCAGAATTTGAAAGTACTTCAAACATGATTAAAATGCCATGCAAACTGCAAGTAAACAGGCCTGTTAAATATTTCTGGAATGAACTAGATTAGTACTTGTACTATGAAAGTATTCTGCACAGAATGCGGACTTTGCATGTTGAAACTAATTTGTAGTACTTAAAAAAACTGTGTTCATGCTTCTTTAGTATTGCAGTGCATATTGAAATATCATTAGAATGAGCTTTGTGAAAAGGTTATTATGATACATGTACTAAACTGCGTTTGTCAGAGGAAATGCTGTAAATGATTTCTTAATATTGAATTATGTAATAATGTATGTTAAGTTAATGGGAAAAACTTAATGTACAAAGTAATGCAATTTTATGTGCCGTATTTATATTTATTGTCAAGTGAAAATATCCCCCAAAGCCTTTGCAATTCCTCTGGTTAGTAACACTTGTATTTAATTTAGATAATTATTTGTATTGCATCAGTTCTTGTAGGCCAGATTGCATTAGGTATTTGGCCAATGGAATGAGTTTATTGCAGTGTATGCAAAATGTCTGAATGAATTGCTACATCTCACTTTCATTTCAACACCTGCATTAAGTTAGTTTGCTGTTAATTTCTTTTTTTCTTCAAAGTCAATTGTATTTTGACCATAAAAACATGCTTTTGCAAATAGAAATTTAATTTTTATATTTGGTGAGACATGAGAGTGATAGGCGCATGATATATTTTCTAGAATATTCAATTTTGTGATAATATTTTTAATTCTACAAACACCATTTCACCTGTCTTTAAAAATATCCAGGTGCATACTTATTTTTAAACACTTCGTTTGTAATATTTTTATGTCAAAGTGTTGTAATGGGCTTATAACATTGTAACTTGACATCTGAAAATTAATTACATTCCATTTTCATTCATATCACTAATGAAAGAAATGATAATGCTTTCTTTATTGCACACTGAATACACTACTAATAACAGAGCCAACATGTCTGCTTGTGTTACAGGATTGGTATTTTTGCAATATCGTAGTGAAACTAAACGGGCTCTACTTCCGAATGAGATAACATCTATTGACACTGTCAAGGCCCTTTTCGTGCGGTCCTTTCCTAAACAACTGACAATGGAGTACTTGGATTCTCCTCATGTTAAGATATATATCCATGATTCTTCAAAAGACATGTTCTATGAGCTAGAGGATGTTCGGTAAGTTGGAGAACTTTGACTCTGTATTTTCATTCTGAGAGAATTTAAACTGAATGTGTGGAAAAAGAATTCAATGACCTAAATACTATTTTACTCAAAGTGATTTTTGATTCAGTGTTCCATGATATGTAGAATATATTGTTTTTTTCAAATTCTTCAAAAATTTTAATTTAGTTGCAGAAAATACTTTTTGCAATGATGTAGAATTTTTAAAGAAGGAAAATAGTGTACAGATTATTTAATTAAAATGTTTGTGTGTGAAATAATAGAAATCATATTTAAATACATTATGTGTGCATTTGATATTTCTGATTATTTATTAATTGTATATTTGTGTTCACTATTTTCTTGGTCTCACTGTAAGTCATGACAAAAACAATTTTAGACTTTTGACCCTGGTAGAATTTAGGTCTTTGTTAAGTTGAAATTTTAATTGTTTATTTCTGGAACAGTCCTATTCTGTGGTGGAACTTTCATTAAACAATGTTCTGTCATTTTTGAAATCTAATTATTTTTGTTATATTTTGAACATTATCTAATGTGCAATGTATGTATATTGTAGGTCTCATTTGCGTGATATTCGGGACCGTTCTGTGTTGCGCCTCTTCGAATCAGCTGACATGAATGGTGGGGTTCTCCCTGGTGCTGGCGTGGGTGTGATGGCTCCATCAATGTGGGACCAGGACCAGTCGTACTTCAGTGAGCCAGAGTTTGATTCAGAATACCAACACCAGCATATACACAAGTCAAAGGTAAGGTAGATCTAATAGTTTCTTATATTGGGTTTTCATTTCAAGGTTTTTCAGTACATGTGAATCTATGTACACTTCTGAATTCTCCAGGGTAATGACAACTTAATGAATAATGCTTCTTAAGAAACATGACATATATTTACCTTTAACAGAATTATTCTACATTTGACTGTGTGAAACTATACATGTAGCTACAATATAAAAATTCATTTTTTATTACTCATGAAATTCATAAATTTGTAATAGTATTATTCTGATTGTAAACTTAAAACATGAATTCAACATGAATGAAACATGAATTCTGTTGATATGAATTATTTTCAAGATTCACTATAAAAGAACTTAGAGTAAATGCAAATTAAAATAAACTTACAATAAATGATTGGAAAAACATAGAACAAAAGACAAAATATTTTAAAATATGTAAATCAAGCCCTGAAATCTAAGTAAAAAAAACATATAAATAAGGCATTCATTTTGAGAAGACAGAAATGGCACATTCCTAAAGTCATTCCAAGATTTCTAGGAAAACTTGAAAAGAAAAGAAAACATTTTTCTCAAAAGATATAAGAATGATAGCATCACCATACACTTTGTTTACAAGTTATTAACAGACCTAATTAATAACAAAATACACACTTTTCATTTATATTTGTCTGTAAATAAATTAGCAGGAATAGCCTAAAAATCTTACACGTCTTTCAAAGAAATTACATCTTTGATTGATGGCATAGCATGCCTTTATTGAATAATAAATACTAGCAACCATTATTTTTAACTGCAAATTGTATCTCTTATTTTAACGTGAATGTTGTTAATGTATAAAATGTACATTCAGGAATTTGATGACCATTTTTAAATGGCTTTTTGATGCCTAAATTTGATGTAAAAAATTACCTGAGATACATTGTATATCTGAATTAATTTGCCATATAATAACAAATGCAGTTGTATGTAACTACAAAAGGGATTTTTCTCTATAAACTAAAATAATGTAAAAGTAAAACATAACAAACAAGATAGGGACAAATAGTGAGTTTGCAAAAATTTCTTCAATAATAATTTGTTACAGAAAAAAAAAATGGTTTCTGAATGATAGTGTTTTTCCAACTTGAAAATATATATAGCACATTTCAAATTGTAATTTTATCATCTTAGAAAATTAAAATAGATAATTACAAAATAAACGTATAAAAATTGTTAATAACAAGGAGATACAAGGTGAGATTTAAGAAACAGACTTTGCATGTCGCCATTTGTCCCTTTTCCGACAACAATAAAAAAATAGGTTATTGCTTTTAACAAATATATTGCGATCTGGTCGAGATTTCGAGAAATGTTCCCAATCTCTCTTGGATACTGTAACTTTGAATGCATTTTATCAGTAGAGCGAGGGGACAATTTTTCTGAAACGTTTTCTTCTCACTTTTCACGTCTGTCGAATTCACGTCTGACCAGTTGGTGAGAATTTCGTTAAAATCTAGAAACAAGCCCAACTGCGGGTGAGCGTTTGGCTTGATTTGATTTATTCCACATATCGTAGACAGATACATTGTTTCATTCTAATCATTGAGTGTATTTTCATTTTCACAATGCAAACAGATATCTCGCAATAAAAACATTTTAAAATCACCAAGGTTCCAGGCATCTTGTTTTTCCGAACGATTAGAAGTGAATTTGCTGCGACTAGGAATTACCTACTTCGCTAAATTCACTTCCAAATTTCCCTGCTGGTCCATGTATCCAATTTCCAGTTGTATCCAACTGCAGTTGGAAATGAATGTGATGTGAATTTGACGTTGCGACCGTGATGGGAGAGAAATACGCTGCGGTTTTTGGTGTTTTTATCATGTGCGCAGTGAAGTGAAACACGCGCCATTTGAAACTGGCTTCACAAAAAAAGTTAGAATGCACTAAGAGTGACATAACGAGAATTGTGAAGAAATTGGTGAAGAAACTCGTTATCACACGGCTTTGAGGCTTTGAGAGAAACGGATCGTAGGGCGTACTATATGCAATATTCATTCGCAATGAACTATTTTTCTGTTGTGGCTTCAGATAGTGTTAATTGAAAAAACATGATCATGACAATGGAGTAACTAGAACATAAAGAGGTAGCGTCCTCATGTTGACCAATAACTGCCCACGTTCATAAGTTGCGTAATTTAGAAACGGCCCTTGGGTCTCAATCTCTTCTACTGGCGTACTCTATCCCCCTTTTTTGGGAGGAGGAGATTCCACTCTCTCCCTGAGCCCCGAGCTTTGGCTACGCTACCGGGTCATTATCCCACGTTTTCCGTTGTTCCACGAGAAGGCGACGCTTAAGCGAAGTCCGACATTCAAAGCTGCAGTATCCTGAGAAGATCTCGCGGCCAGATCGCGGTGCCGAAGGTCCGCGTGTTGGATTCACGCGTGCGTTTCGAGCCGCGTGCTCGCTCATTCGCCGTTGCTTAATTCACGTCGTTGCCATAATTACACATCAGCTTTGTTATTGGTTGTAATAAAACTAGCGTGAAGGAATTCAAAGGGTATGTGACTCGTTCCTCCAAAGGCTAATTGACAGCGTTGTTTTAGTATTAATGCAATGCTGCAACATTTACTGACAATCATGTTTCTTGCATGTGATGAGACGTCTTCTACGCTTTTTTATTACGAAAGTGTATTCATGTGGCTATCACTAACTAAATCTTACATAGCAACACTGTAATATTGTTAGTGATTCAGATTAATATAAACGTCACTTTAAAAGCAAGATTTTTACTAAACAAGACTTTTTAGTCACATACGTTAATCGTGCTCTAAGTACGAGATACACATACACTTTTGTTCCCCCTGCGAGAATAAATGTTGTTTTGTTTAAATGTTGAAGCCCCATTATTTTTTGTTGCATACGGTGGTTGACACTGTGCACTTCGCTTTTTATAAAAATCATGTTGAGCATTGTTGAAAAATGCGTCTACTTCTTCTGCAGCCCAGAGAGACAGTGAATGTTTCGTTTGCTGATTCGCCCGTTTATAAGTCGAGAACGCCGGAGTCGACCCGACCGTTCTTTTAGCTTTTCTTCCCTCGGATTGTGTTTTTGCTAAATATTTAAACCCAGGCAGTGACAGGAAGAGTTTTCCGCTGGAGCGCCTGCTCTTGTTATCTTCCTTGAGCGGACACCGCAACCCAAAGCTCCTCCTTCGGTTTCGTAATAGTTTCGCGTGATTTGACGCTCCCTCAGGCAGGCGATGAATTCCGAAAACTCCTGACTTATCGATTCCTCACCTTATCTACCCGCGTTTCTATTGGCGAGGCTGCGGAATTACTCGGACGCTACCGAATTTGGACGGTGGCTGCTGGCCGGGCGTAACGTTTCCGAACCTCCGCAGAAGAAACTGTGTGATTAATGCGATGAAAACTTGGCTTGGAGGATTTCACTTGTGTTTTAAAAGTTCTTAATGGAATTACTGCGTCGAGACGGGAAAGTGTGACATGAAATGCACTCAGTTTTATATCTGTTGGTGGAATGTCGCTGAGCGGGGGACAGGTGTGGGGGAAGGGAGGGAGGAACGAATGACTTGTGGAGTTTGACTAGGCTCCACGCATCGCGAAACGCGAAAACAGTAAACTTTCTTGATTCCTTCTCTCAGGTGACGAATATACTCATAAGCTTGCGAGTTTAAATGGTTACTGTTGAGATACGTGCCGCAATGTGTCACGTATATTCATAGAAATATGAACATAAATGATGAGGAGTGGATTTAACATTCTTCGCTTGGAAATACTGCGACGTGGCAAGCAAGTTGACACATTGCTGTTTGGGAGTCTATCAACTAGTGATAACGGTCGCCTACCGTTAGGTGGGCACTAGACCTAGACGTAATGCAACACAAACCAGTACGTGGCTTAATACGAAAGAGTAATCTTTTTTACCCCAAACGTATTCAGCGCACTTTTCAAGAGGTTTACACTCGGACATCGTCAGCCTCTTTAAAAAACAAAGAAGTTGTTTCAAAGAACCGTGTATTCCGGGTGGATCGCGCGCTGATTGGTTTGCACTGCGCTGCGGTGCGAATGCGTCATTGAACTAGGCCCGCAAGCGGAGAGCGGCGGCGTCGAGCGAGCGAGCGAGCGAGCGAGCGGTGCGCGGGGGTGGGGGGTGGGAGGGGTGGAGTGGATTAGAACTTGCGGCACTGCGGCGTGGCGGGCGTGTAGAGCGCGCCCGAGTAGAGCTTCTTGGGCGTGGAGGGCCACGAGATGAGCTCGACCTTCTTGAAGGGCTCGCGCGCGCAGCCCGAGCACACCTGCATCACCTGCGTCACCTCCCCCTCGGCGGGCTCGCGAGGGTAGTCGTCCCGCTGCGCCGCCTTCGTCTTGGCCGCCAGCAGCACGTCCTCGGGCACGCTCAGCGGGTTGTAGTCCGGCGGCAGCCCCAGCCCCGTCAGCTCCTCCACCAGCGCCTGCGTGCACGCGTGGACGGCTTAATAGCATACAACATTGTCATCATCTAACTAATAAATGAATAAATAAAGAATAAAACATATAAATAATAAATAAACATCTGCATATAAATAAAAGGAATGTGTGTATAGCTGTCGCACATAGATGCTAAATCTACTCCACCGGTTACGCTGAAATTTTTACCATTTGTTTTAATTAATATCGAGAGTGTTTATAGAGTTGCTTGAATTAAATCGGACATGTGGGGGCGTTGTGGATGATGATTTCTCAAATCGCCCTGGACGGAAGCTTTAGGCATCCCACCGCAATGTTGAAAGTTAATCGCTTATGTTGCTGCATATTCTTCCCCTGCGATTACGAAATATCAGCCGAAGTATTATTGGAACATTATCTCGGACAAGTAATCAAATTTCTCCAACACAGTGTCATAGGGAACAGCCCAAACTTCAGGGAGAACATGTTAACAATAGGATACTTGACAACCATGTCCAAACCAGGAGATAGAACCCATACTCGCGAGAAAGTCACTTATCTAATAAAATGTTCGTAGGGCGTAGCGTAAAACGTGATTAACAATGACGTGACCAGTAGCGTATGAAGTATAATACACTGCAATAGCGAAGCATTACCAGGTCCACAAGAAACGAAATAAATAAACTATTAATAAAACTAAAAATAGCATTTATTAGGGTGGGCATTTCGCACCCTAATATACGAACAGGTCCGCCCGATGAATTGGCCCAAAACCCATCAAGAATAACACAATGTGACGGAAAATTGAACATTTCAATAGAAAAATAATTGTGTATAGTATGAAACGATGATGTAATTACGGCAATTAATACACGAGTGTGTGGTGATATTTCAATACGAGAGCAGGGATCGAATATCATAAACTTCATGTGAGTGAATTAATACTCTTTATATCGAGCTTCAACCAGTACTTTTTCTACAGCTAATGACAAGTATTAAAAGTGAACTTTTTCGATTTAACGGTTTCCTAACAGCCGACAATAGTATTCCCAACATAGTAGCTGAACCATTATGGCGTCCGTTCCAGATAGTTGAAGAGATACGCTCTCCCTCCCCAAACCTGACGGCCGCCCCAGCGGCGTCCGTGCTCCCTGCCCTGTTGCCTGCGCCTCGGGTTAAGAGAGCGCGGGTTCTGAATGCGCAGCCTACTGCGGCCTTGCCCCGGGCCCGGTGAGCGTAGCACAGGCGAAGAGCTAGCGTCGAGGCGCCTCGAGAACTCGGTCGCTGCCCCAGGGTTGCCATGTGGATGTCTGGCGCGATCGTTAACGTGCGTCTAAGTGGATGTAGCCATATGCGGCGGCAGTAAATATCTAATTAAATGGCTTCATTTGGATGGCCGTCAGGTATCGGAACACTCGATTTTCTCTTCTATGTCTACGTTGCTTCTTTGGAAATAATTGTCCGGTCGCAAGCGGCAGTAAGTGACCCAGATGCGGTGGGTAGTCGTGTTTAAAGCTCCATGCAACATATAGATGAGGAATACTGTGTAAACTGTTGAATACTGTGTATCAATAAATTATAATAAAATATAGTTTTGATATCGGTCAACTTTGGATCTTATGACACGGCGCTGATAACCAAACATGCTTTTAGTTGGAGGAAATAGCTTTTAGAACTGTCTTCCTTTACACAATTATGATAACGCCATACTTATTAATACGAGTATCACGGAATATGAAAGGATTATTATTATTATTATTATTATTATTATTATTATTATTATTATTATTATTATTATTTAAGTACTATTTGGTTGATAATTCCGTCTTTTAAACTCTTGTTACGTTATCACCATTTAGCCTTCTATTACATATATTATTTATCTTGACACGTTTATCTATATTTTAGAGGAATTACATCTAACACATTTTACGTTTGAGCTGTTCCAAAAATATATAAATGACTAGGCAAACAAATTGTTCCTGTCATTTCCAACTAATCATCATTCAATAGTTCATTTGGTACCTTGGCATGTTTTGGAAAGAAATCTACCTTATAGTGGTCTAAAAAATGCAGTTGGGGATTTTTTTAATCGATTTCTCGTGCATTAATGATTACATTTAGTTCGCTAGCATTTTCTCGAAGAACAACATCTTAATAAGTGAGTGGAAGTTTCCTTAAAGTACTGCAAGGGTCATTTCGTTGATGATCAGCACTTAACTAATGATGTGTATTGACCAAATATCTTTCGGGAATATCCATCCAACATCCCCAATCTCAAAAAATTGTGGATTTTTA
This sequence comes from Gryllus bimaculatus, assembly GCA_017312745.1. Classification (NCBI taxonomy): domain Eukaryota; kingdom Metazoa; phylum Arthropoda; class Insecta; order Orthoptera; family Gryllidae; genus Gryllus; species Gryllus bimaculatus. Next base: position 982,132 of record BOPP01000254.1, read on the forward strand.
GTATTATCAAACTTGTCTTCGTACATTGAGTTGTAGGCAGAAACATGACCAAAACGTAACAGCATATTCTCTTCGATCAACTTTCTTCTAACGAGAACAAACCGCATACTTTCTTTATGTTATATAAGGAGAATTAGATTCGTAATTTGCACACGCAATGCCCTGCACACGTGGTATGCGATCATGTTCCATTCGCATTTTATGTGCTCTCTCTAGATGGACACGCTGTCATGTACGCTGCAACTGGTGGTTACGTGTCTGGCGCCCATTGCGTTTCAGCTGACCAGCTAGATATTATTTATGATGTCGTAGCGGGCCGGTCACCGAACCTACTTCACGACGCGACCACTCTCCAATCCCGGGTCTCAGCGAACGTAAATTCCTTACGTAAGCGACTTGTCGTGTTAATGACGGAAGTCCGCATAGAAGAACAGGATCCGTTCTACTCCATCAGTTAGGGGGAAGTGTAAGTAAGCTGTTTTCGCGGTGGAAACACACTTACTCCCACCAGAGCGGACTACGTGTCTCGGTCGTAAGACGCTTATTAAGCCTGTCGTGTCAAGTGCGACTGTCATGTACCCTTCCGATCTCTCATTCATGCCGCGCGATTAAGTAGAGTGCTTACCGTTTCCCGTTCCTCCGCTTGTGCATGGCTAATGGCAGTAATGCAAATAGCTACTTGACTCGAGCCTTGAAGCCAAAGATCGTTAACTGCGCCTCAGAGCCATTAATAATGCAATGCGGCTGTGATAATTTGTGCCACGTGGATTCACGAGTGGGAAATAATTTAGGCTAAGCGTTATGTAAATGGATTGTATTTTATGGCTTATAATGCACATTCCTCTTCTAAAAGAATGCCATAGGAAGAAAATGCGTTGTGTAAGCCAAGGGCAAAACTTGCTAATAGAGATTTGATAATCCCAGTTTTATTATTGAACTCATAAATCCAGATTGTGCGGTAGGCCGATTAAAATATAATTTAATTAAAAGAATATACCCATCTGGGACTTTTGGTATGAGATTTTATGACTTATTAAACCAAGTTAATTTCAGTACCCTTATTTCACAATTCTTTTGGTAAAACATGTGCTAACATAGATTTTTTTGGCGGCAGAGTTTGACTAGTAATGACGTTGTTGTTATTGTGAATGTAGGCACGTACGCCGTGTGCGCTTGATTTCATTGGCGAACTCCCCCGCGAGATCTCTCCCGTCCGCGCCTCCTTTGTTTTGCCACAACCGCTCCGCCGACCAATTGTTCCCGCGGGTGGCAATCTTCGAATTCCGCTCCTTAATTAAACGCTCGCTGATACTGCAGCGTTGCGCTTCGCCAAAGGAGCACAGAGTAACTTCGACGCAACCAGCGGGGAAATGAGCCAGAAACGACGTTTGAGAAGTTGGCGGGAGGGGTTTCTTCGGTTACGAATTAAGTACCTGCTTAATCTAATGAAATAAGCGGTCGCGAAAGCACCTGGCTGTGCCTGTAATGCGCTCCTGGAGGCAAAATGCGGTGGCGTGACATTCTTGCACATAAAGGGCACAAAAGAGCAATTTGGGGTGAATAATAACTTCGATATTTTTTGTAGGCAGGCCACTAGTTTTTTTCTATTTTTCGGAATGGGTTTGCTCACAAAATAAACAAACATAGAGTTAAAATGTTAAATTGTATGTAATGCACGAGCATTGTGATGTATTATTTTCTTATAAATATCTTGATACCTTACAAATAAACCTATTTATGGTTTATTAGACCCGGTCAATATTTCCCTCTGAGGTTATTTCTCTTTGGTTCACTCTCAAACATCTCAACACCAACTGCGTTTTTCTACCTTTTTTATGTATTAGAGTTCTGTGACCATTACGAAAATATTGCATCCAGACCATTCTAAGCTGTCGAAATGGTTTCCAGTCAAGTATCAAGCCGTTTGTGAGCGTTCAGTGTTGTATGCTTAAGGAAGTGAACAGAGACGAGGAAGGAAGGGACGCGTGTTTGCTGCTCAGTAGTTTGGAGCCCAGTTGCGAGTTCCGGGATGCAGGAAAAACGAAACGGGATCCGCCTGGAGGAAAGTACAGAACTGACGGATCAGATCAGCCAGCCTTTAGGATTCTCCCAAGACCGAAAAGTTATTTGTCACAGTTTTTTTAAGGCCTCGAAAAATCAGTCCCAATAGGGGCCTGACGCTATATCCGTGCGGTGTTTGAAGCGTCGGCATGGGTGGTTGGCGGCAACGTACCTGTGACACTTGCCGCTTGCTCTTGCCTCCGGCGGCGCCCTCGCCGTCGCCGTCGCCCTCGCCCTCGTCGGCGGGCGCGCTCTGCTGGCGCTTGAAGAGCTGGTGCTGCGCCAGGCCGGCGGGGAAGAGCGAGATGGTGGCGGCGGCGGTGGCGGGGGTGGGCGCGGCGGCCGGCAGCGGCAGGCCTCCGCGGTAGCCCTGCGGCACGCACGCGCGCGCGGGTGAGGCTTGCGGGCAGCGCTTGGGCTCTCGCACGTGCGTCGCGAAGGGGCGTGGAATTCAAAGGTCAACGTTCTCACATGCCAACCTACGCATCATGTTCCTAAAGTTATCGAACTGTGAAGATGGCATCAGGAATTCAAAGCCCTTCAATTTAAAAAGAGTTTTGTCTTAATGCTCACGAAATACAGTTGTAGTATGCTTGCGTATTTGTTGTTTTAGAGAAACCGTAAGCTCATTATTACTCGTACATATGCGAAGGATTTTATGAAACGTTTACAGCCTTTATATGCCACGTAACATGTTTTCACATTTTCTAGAAGTCTGAACGAACAAATGGAATTATACAATAAGTTTAAACAAAGGTACTTTCTTGTCTGCGTTCATTGTGTCATTTCCAGCACTTTTTGAAAAGAAAATGTTCTCGTTGTACATTAAACGATGTCGAATATCTAATTATGAGTTTTATAGTACGATCTTTTGCGCAAAAATAAAACAAATCCCGACACTTAATTTCGAAGAAACTAGATATTCTCCTTCTCCGCCTGTATGTTATGCAATATCGGACGCCATTCACTCGTGTATAACGTGTTGCATACCACATGGCGCCGTGCCACATACCACATGGATACGTCCTCTGCTGGCTCCTGAGTTTCGTTTGAGGAAATTTACTTTGGCTGTAATAAAGCGTATGAGGCAGTGAGCAAAAAAGGAAGGATGAAATAATACTGATAATATCCTTTTTGAGTTTTTGAAGTACCGGAATAAGACACATTAAAGTGTTTTTGTGCAAATAAATTGAACGATAAATCGTACTTTTGAGATTCTTCACATACGCAAACTCTAACATTACAATAGTCATATTGGAAAACGCTAATTCGGAAATTCCGTGACTTCCATCGTGCAAGATACAAGTCACGTAGTAACGATATATGAAATGTGTTACCAAATGTGATGGCAGTGTGTTGCTAGCTCTTTATCCTCATGATGCAATATCATGTTAGTCATGTTGTAGATCAATTCAAACAATTGCAAATCAAGAGGATGTGCTATTATGGTAATTTAGGTTTAACTGCTGTCTCCCGTCACAGTTGTGAATTCTATTTATCGTCATTTGAGATCAAAACGAGCAAAAAGTCTCTTTTGTGACGTCATGGATACTCACAGCGACCACAGACACAGAGCTTTCGTATAACAATATATTTATTAACAAAGAAAACAAAACAAATATATACACTTAATAATTTACTTACACCCTAGCTCTGATAGACCTATTATCCCCTGATCGCGGGAGCGATCCAAACCCGATTGAAGATGGTTTTGATTGTGGCATTCGCCACTCCTACTTTTGAAGCGCGCACAAAGCCTAGCTTCCGTGACCGGATGTCACGCTGGGACACAAAGTCCGTTCTGGCGCACCAACGGCTGGTTTGCCTCGATCGCAGGAGCGATCTTATCCGATTGAGAATCGGCGTGAATCGTGGCACTCAACCACTCTTCACCTCGGAGCACGCACACAGCATCGCTCCCCCGTGACCGCAGTCACCCAAGGACATACAGTCCGCAGGCTTCGTCAACTAATGACTCCAGCCTCGCGAGCCTGGCTCGCATATGCACCGTCTTGGCGCCAAGTTTTGTGCACACGCACGAGGTTCTCCCACCGTCTCCAGAACCTCCCTACTGGCTCCGTACACTCTGTTATATAGGCGAGGCCCACGTGACCTCCTACGTCACGCCACCCCCTCGCTTGTTATAACAGTGAAAAGCTTCTATAAGCCGGAAGACACCGAAAGCCTTGTGTCTCCCGTCTCCGCGTTCTTCCCTTTACGGAAAAACCCTACTTCCTGTGGCGAGACTAATCCGCAACCAAGCGTCCCCAAATAGATGCCATGAGGCACGCTGGCTAATACGTTACACTTTACACGACAACGATGCAGGTCATGTGATTGACACTAACGTGTATCAGAGCGTTTTCGAATACGACGTGCAAAATATGTTATTCTAGAGGGAATTTCCGTTGCAAGTGACCGAAAAACGAAACCAGTGTTCATATATTTAGTGGAGTGTACGCTTCGCAAAATACATTTGCTGGAATGTACGCCGTTCTGTTTTCTAATTAGGAAAGCAAAAATTATCGCTAAAACACCATGAACACTATTTGTGTCGTTCGGGGTGGAGTGTCAGTCGAATGATTGAGCGTCAACTGCTGAGGACATTTGTGCAACAAGTGTTGGCGATGTTCTTATCGCGGGAGGTGGCGGTGATCTTGGATGACGAGATCCGACGTGGACCTACACGGTGGCTGGCAACCAACGTGGTACCGCCTCAGCCGATCCCGATTAGTCGCGTGACGTGTATGGTAGTGTAGTGCATGTAAGGGTAAGCATTTGTAAGTAGTTGGTGATGATATGATAAGGAAGAAAGATAGTGCGCGTTGCGTGGCCCGTTTGTTAGGGAACTGCTCCGGCATTCGCCTGGTATTGATGGGAGAAACCGCGGAGACTGGCGATGAGAGGAGCCCCGTGCGCGCAGCGTGCCGGCCGGGCCGCGGGTCTCACCTGCAGAATGGCGTGGGCGGCGGGGTGCGGCTCGCCCACGGGCCGCGTGAGGCCGGCCAGCTGCGCGGCCACGTGGTGGCCCGAGGGCGCCAGCTGCCCGCCCACCAGGAAGGGCGACATGAACTGCGGCACGGGCGCCAGCGTGGAGCCCACCGAGGGCAGCGGCGGCGCGTTGGGGCTGACGCCGTTCTTGGGGTTGGTCTCGTAGTGGTTGCCGTGGTGGTGCTTGTGGTCGCGGTGCGCCTTGCCCGGCGCCAGCGCCGCCGCGTACAGGTGCAGCAGCGTGAGCTCGCCCAGCATCCCGCCCGCGCCGCGCGGCGCGCCCGGGCCCTCGAGGAAGCCGCCGCCTGGCTGGCGCTGCTCCTGGCCCGACAGCGCCACGCCGCCGCCCGGGATCACGTGCCCCACCAGCTGCTCGCAATTAAACAACACTCAACACTTCGCCTTTCTTCTCCGGGCTACCTTTTATCTGAATTCTACTCATTTGCGACTTTGCTTTTTAAAACGATTCCACGAAGAGAAAGTTTTCAACAAAATCGAATGAATCGGCACACCTTATGCAAGTATAAATGAACTTAAATTGGTTGTATACAAGGAATTAGCGTACACAGACTAAATTATATATAATCATGAATCTTTATATAAATGTGTAAAATGTCTCTTTATTTACATTTTTGTCTCGGAAAAATTTACAAAATTAAAATGTGATAAAGAATGCTTACTTTTTGCTTTGGCCTTTTAGGCGCTTCTTAACAGAACGTGAAGGTTGGTGCGAGAAAGAACTTTGTCGTTTCTTTCCAAAATAGTACTACATAGTCTACAATTATATAATACAACCAGGAGTGTTCATTTTAGACTCGTTAAATGTTATATGTAAAATTATGAAAACTGCACCCTGTAAAATATTTTGCGTGGTTAATTTCTGAGATGACAATTTGCATGGAAAATAGTATATTGTTGTGGCATATCGTATTTTATACTCCTACGAGTATTCCAGAGTTAGATTCGCGGAATATGATTGCCTTCTTGATAATCGACATTATAATACATTACATTACATGTAAAGATCCATTAAGAACACAATTAACACTCACATATTTTCTTATAAATAATCATACAATTTTGATTTTTTTTCTGCTTCTTTTAAATGCCCACAAAGAAATGTTAATTAACGAAGTACAGCATTTTATTTTGTAAGAGTGATTACACGTATTGCATGCGCCCATGTTACAGTGTGGAATTTCTCAAATCACGAAACCGGCGTTACCAGTACTGCTTGTTAACTTTTTCCTGTAGTCGAAATCTTACATAAGAAGCGCCACAAAGTCTTCCAGCGGAGGAGTTGTGGCGCGAATCGCTCCGCATTTTTCATCGCACTTTCCCCCAAAATATCCTCATTGCAAACTGCGATCCACAATTTGCTCACCATTGAAAATTCCTGCCGTAACTCTACGGGTCAAAAGTGAAATGTAATGTTGGTATTTCTATTACGTTTTTAATTTTTTAGCAAATCAGTCTTTAGAAAATCAGAGCTTATAAAATATAAATGTCCTGTCCGCGCCTGTGCCTCTCTCTCCGCCGAAGACGCGCGGCCGCCCGCCCCAGCGACCCGAGCGCGCCCGCCGCCGCGCGTTGCCTTCCCGGACTTCTATCTCGCGCCGCCTTCAGGATGCAAAGGAGATTGCTTTCTTGTGTTCTCTCTTCGCGGTCGGCTGGCAGGGCCGACGGGCGGTTTCCGGGGGGCGCCGATAAGAGCGCACGCGCCTGCCCGCGCCCACCCGCCCGCGCCCACCCGCCC
>BOPP01000254.1:988959-1000452 GCA_017312745.1 Gryllus bimaculatus
CTCAGAGGACGCGCGTTTCGCTACCGCCGGTGGGTGTCTTTGGCGGCTAAATTTGCGAGGGGACTTCAAAGGAAGGCATTGAAATGCTAGGGCCTACGCAATATTTTACTTTAATCGACTTTTTGTATTGATTTATTGCAGTTGACAAGATGCACTCGTTAGATTAGAAAATGTCAAGTTATGTGGCACTTATTCATGAATTCAGTACTATGATCTGACAGTAAGCTTAGGAACTATTGAACGAGAAAAAAATAGTCAAACTTAAACTATCATTAAAAGTACTAAATTATCTTAACACTTACTTGTATTTTGTGTTGATAATTTGGCTAAAGGTATAGAAAGTAAAGCAAAACTGTAATCTCATTTGTTGTGTCTCAGATGAAACATTTTTCAGTCGTTTCTGTGCCATGTTTTAGTCAATCGTTTCTTAAGTACGTTTCTACATTTGAATGGGAGCTAAATATTTGTTCTTATTGCCAGCGCCATCATACATACGCTGCAAAGTATACTGAGGGCTAGATCAGTTCAGTTAACCAGGGTCGCCGAGACATTACAGGAAATGCTTATTTTGTAATGCAGGTTGCAGTTATTCGCTTCTCATGGTTTACTTAGAGAAAATCTATTGTTTCTTTGGGCTGCCCTGTGACGGTTTTATGCGTGTCGCATTAATCTCCCCATCGGGTCTTCGAGTTGTCAAGATAAATTAATGAGAAAATACAATTTTTCAAATGAGAGTGGTTTACTTATGATATTGCAACAAAATGTGAAAATATTCGTCTTATTTTACAATACATTTTACGCGTATGAGCTTAATTATTCATGCAATATCACGTGTTTCATTACGAATTGGCGACGTGGCGCGTGCGAGGAGTCGCGTGTGCGGCTGGCGAAACTGCCCCGGCGAGCGCCCCCGTTCGCCCGCTCCAGAAACGGATGTGGGGGGGGGGGCGCCCTGCCCTGAGGACGCCGCCGCCCACTTCATTTGCGGAAGACCCCGCGAGGATATAATCCCAAGGAGAGCGATCATTGCGAATCCGCCAACCGCACCTGCCCCCGCCGGCCCACCTCTACCTCCCGCTTCCGCCTCCCTCCGCGAAATAATTAATCCTAATACCCAGCGAGAACGCCGTTCCGCTTTCGGAGCAGCTCGTGTCTAACGTTGACTGGAACCCACTGCGGTAATCACCCACGCCGGGAACTCCTAGCATCGGGCCACCGGTTCGCAATTTCAGAAGATAAGACGCCCGATGAGAACTTTGAGATACGATAGTTTTCCGGAAGAAAACCGTTCTTCGGGGACGTTGTACTCCAATTGCACCGTGTCCCCTCGTCCGACAGCCAACGCCCGGAGTGATAAATCGCACGTGCGCAGAGTTTGACGAGCGGGAGCTCCCCGCGAGTAGATCATGTAGCTTAGTATAAAAGCGGCGGGATCGGGAGATAAAGTCGGCGATGAGTTAGAAAGTTTTCCTCCGCAAAAGGGGAAAAGAAAAGACGCGAGCGAGTTAAGACACGAGTTTTTTCCCCACCCGTTCGCAGAGAAAGGTGGAGCGGCGTGAAGGTTTAGCAGGGTTTTAAAAGTTGATGGAGTTATGCGGGGTAATGACGGAGGCATTTGCGATGGCGTTCCAGCAGCGGGCGACACGTCCGACACGAATCGTCAGTCGGGCGGGCGAAAGGGAAACTGGTTTGCGAGCGGCAGCTGGACTTTAATTAATCCTCGCGCTGGGCCCCCGAGGGCGGCGGCGGCGGCGGCGGCGACAGGGGCAGGAGAAAGCAAAGGCATTCCGCCTCCCCGCCCGCCGCGGCTCTTCCTGGAGCTAGGCCCAGGGCCCAATTGGGGATCAGTGTGCGTGAAGAGGTTGCTATTGCTATGATTTGGAAGGGAAAAAACAAGCTATTCGGTCAGAAAAGAATGTAGCGGAAACTGAGGGAAGTAGTTGCTTCGATTGAGGACCTGCTCCTTTTTTCGCGTGTTTGTGTGGTGGGCTCTCCAGCCCAGGCCGATGACGTAGATGTGGTTACACTCGTTCCTGTGTGTTAAAGACACTTTGTGGCAGGGGCATGAGTGGCGCCAGGTGCTAAGAGGGAGTTGAGCTATATCTAGAAAGATTGGTTTGACTTAAAAGAGCATTTTAGAAATCTCTCTTGCACATTCTTGGAACATGTGGTGATAAAGGATAACGGTTATTATTTTCTTGTAAAGAAAAGTGTACAAATGATCTTTACATTTTAAAATTAAATAAAAAATAATTTGAAAATGTGTTTATTCTTACGAAAAGTCCGATTTTGACTGTGTAATAATAACAATAATAAATAATTTACTCATAAGGAAATAGGAGGCCTTATAAGCTTTATCTGTAATCATCATTGCGGATTTTCTCGAAAACCGCGATTGAGTGTTTCAACTTGCACCCAGGAACAATTACACTTTAGTACTTATTTTAAAATGCAACACTACCTTGTTCTATTTTTATTTTGATATTTTTTATTCATTTCTGCGTACTACCGGGTACAGGTATGCGCAGTTGCCGCTTTTCCCAATGTGTCCATTTTTTCATTTGCCACGTTACATTTCTAAAGCTTCTATCCATTTCCATTGTGAGGCCATCTGGTATTGTTTCAAGGAATGGCTAGTTTTTATTCCTTGTATTATTACTATAATAAATTAGCATTTCAAGAGTTACAAATTGCTCCAGTTAAAAATTGCTCTTGTAACTAACGGCTTCGTGGAATGTCACATTATTTTATTCGTATGTTTAAAAACATGTATATTAATGGGAATCTCTTTTAAAAGATGTTTTGCATCCATATTGGTAAATAAGGCGTTTATATTAATTCCGAAAAAAACTTCAGTTAGTATTGTACTCATATGTAGATCCTTTTATTTTTTTCACAAGTACAAAGCTGTGAATGTCTGGCAATAAGTATTAGGTACTACTCATTAAGAATTATACCGGGTGCCAAAAATATACAATGTTGTATAATCATCTGGGTAAATTATTTTCTATGCAGTTTTATTCTTCTTTATTCATTTCATTTACACATTTACTTTTCCACTAGTTTGTTTCCGCTTGTCGGTCGCTCGGCCCACTGTGAACTGCTACCCCTTCCGCGGCCGGCTGGGAGCGGCAGCGGTTACAGCACTTTAATCTGCCTCGTTAATATTGACGACAATAATTTCCTCGGCGGCGGCGCGCGGCCTGGTTCTGTGTGGGCTTCACTCACGTGGCACGCGCACCGCCCCGCTCCAGGCTCCCCAACCCGCTTCTCGCCTCCCCGCCCCGCTCTTCCCTTCTCCGCGCCCCGCTTGGAATGGCCGCTCCTCCCTGACCCGTCCCACTCCGTTCCTTCTCACTCCTCGCGCTCACGCCCCGCAGTGATAGACCCCTCCCCTCCCCGCCGCGCCTCCCGCCGCCACTCTACATCCTGTCACGACTTCCGCTCCCCGCCACGCGCCGTTACGCTCTGGAATCCTGCTCCACTCCGGTCCGTCCCGCTCCTCTCGGGCCCACAATGACTAACCTGTCCCCGCCACGCCACGCCACACCATTCCCACTCTTTCCGCCATTCTACATCCCCCCCCCACGCTCTGGAGTCCCGCTCCTCCCCGCCATTCCCTTCCATCTTGATCCTTCTGGTCTCGCGATGGCAAACCCCTCCCTGCCACGCCGCACGCCGTCACAACCCCTTACGCTCATTCCCGCCACCGCGCCTCCACCGCGCTACGCCCTGAAGTCTCACTCCTCGTCCCGCTGCGCTCCGCCCCATCCCATCGCAGCCCTTCCGGTCGCGGCCCCGCCAATGCCACGCCCCCACGCGCCTCCCCGCCTCGCTCCCAACTGTACAGAGTGTTCGCTCCGCGCGAGTGAGACGCTGCGAAGGCCTGCGGCCGGCAAAAAGCGCGCGAGCGGCGAACTCGAAGCCGCCGCCGGGGAGGAGAATTGGAATCTGCGTTTCCCTCGCGGCGTCGCACTTCGCCTTTTTTCATTTTCATTTTATTGCGTTTATTTGCGCAGAGGTCTGTGACCCCGGTTCACAACGAGCGAAAGTATTGTTTTTCATATTGGATAACGCCCAGTCAAAGATACTTAAACTCCCCGGCGTTGTGAAACTTGAAACTGCTTAGTGTTGAATTACGAAACAGAATAGGGTTGTCTGACAAGTAAACACGACATAACAAGAAGCCAGGGAACTCATTTTTTTAGTCGGCTAGTTTCGGACCACTGAATCCTGAAGGTGGTATTATCCACTCATATTCTCCCCAAGCGCGTATTCGTGAATATTTATGCAGAAGGAGATAGCTACTATAGTCATCATTCATGGTCGCATGCACTGTTGGAAACCGTGGAGGTAAACTATTCAATATGAAATAAAATAATAAAACGTGAACAAAACGCATGCAGAAGTTGGTTGTAGCTTGAGCTTTCAAAGTTTACGAAAACCTGCTATCGCCTTAGCGGCCTTCTTCAAGGCGTAATTCAAGAGCGGTTCATATAATACACTTCGAAGATGGCTACAGCATATCGGTCGTAGCGTACGGTCCCCAGCATACTGTTGCTGTTAATGCCATACTGCAGCATTCTAATTGAAACTTACGGACTGCAGCGGGCTGTTTGCAACCTATTAGCCTCAACATTCTGCTCGAAACATGCTGGTCGCATCATACCACTCTAAATCTACTCGCTGCAACATGCCCTTCGAAAACGGATGCTGCAACATGCTATTCAAAAGCTAGCCGAAGCTGCTGCTCGAAGCATAATATTTGTAGCATGTTGCTTGACACGATTTGGCCGCAATACACTGCTCGAAACGTACTAGCCGCAGTCCACTCTTTGAAGCGTATTGACAGTAGCGGCTTGTCGGCCGGCAACATTGTTTTGTATCGCTTCGTTAACTCAGCCGCTGCCCTAGCCGGGCCCCTTCCGCGTGCACTCTCTTTCGCTGGCGCGCAGCCGACGTGGACGTGCGTTGCGTGCTCGTGCGTGCGTGCGTGCGGGCGTGCGCGCACTCACCCTGTTGTGGAAGCCGCGGCCGACGCGCTCCGCGTTCACCCACGCCTGCCACTCGCCCGTCTTGCCGTTCCACGACTGGCACGAGTGGTACCAGCGGTGCAGGCGGAACGGGTAGTTGAGGCGGTAGAAGGTGTGCCCGTTGACGGCCATGCTCAGGTAGCTGGCGCGCTGCGTGTTGGCCACCCACGAGAAGATGGCGCGGGGCTGGTCAGGCACTGCGGAACACAACACGCGTCCATCCAGTTGCATTTGGAAGGGCAATTATACATTTCATTTTTTACCGATACCTTATAGCGTGCTATTGTCTTCAATGTATACTGCATAATTTACTTGGATCGTGGTTACGAGGGAAATATAAAAACTTTTGAATGATGCTACATGTTCTCTTATGGAGAGAATTATAAAAGGAAATTATTGGAGAGAAATATGAAAATACAAACAATAGTCATGTAAACATGTAGTTAATTAGTAAATTGGAATCAGTAAAATTAGGAAAAAATACAATTATGTATGATACACGGGTGTTAGTTGGTTCTAATAATCTCGGGCGACAAAAATTCTCAGGCATTTTGTCGCCTCTCGATCTTTAGAAGCCTTATAACGCCCTTGGCCCATAAACAACTCTACATCAACATATCAAAAGGGAATTTAAGTGGATGAGTAGTTGTGATTAATCCCGGCAAACTAGTTTAATAGAAAGTATATTTTTATATAGTTAAAACTCGATAATTTGAACAGCAGTAATTAGAAATCTTGGATACTCGCTTTTTTCCTTTCCCTTTCACCTTCAATTAACTTTCAAATAAAAGTGATATGCGGGCCTTTGAACTTCCAGTCCAAATATTTTATTACTCCAACTCGCACCTTCCAAGAGAGATGGAGGCTTCACTGTGCTTGTAAACAGGTAATGAGGTAGTGAATTAATGTTTGTGAACCTTCGAAGGTTCGAAAGGCGCCTAATCGACAGCAGTGTGTCAATAACGAAGTGATTGGAGCTCTGATGAGATCAGGTGCAAGGATCATAGAATGCACTCCACATCTGCTCATCAGACAATTGTTTCCGCTTTAACGAGGCGCGCGTTGTTAGAGTGTGAAGTGCTAATGGAGGCAACAAAGATTATCTCTTCCCAGCGCGGAAGATAATAACGGTGATCGGGGGTAGTTAACAGCTAAAGGAACTGCGTTGTAAGTGCACGTGCGCGTGGGAGGGGGGGGGGGCGAACACCGGAGGCGCGGCTGCTGCGGGAGCGGGGCGCGGGCGAGGCAGGATAGAGGCGTTGGGACTTTCGGGCTCCCGTGCATCTGTCATAGCGCTTCTCTTTTAACGTTGTTCAAATTCCCTCGATTGTTGCTTAGGAATCCGCAGTATGTGTTATTTGGATATTTGAATATGAATTTAAGATCATAAATAGAGCCTCGTTGCTTTGGATTGTTTCTAGTAAAACACATCAGTAATTTTGAATGTATCTTACATTATCAAATTCTTCACACTTGACTGTTGAAATCGTTTGCTTTTATCTGTTCAATTACAATTTAAACCCTAATTTGTTAGCTGTCGAGTTTTATTGCGGTTACTTTCCCTTTAATGAATGTAGACATAAATAAACGTTTCGTCTGTGTCGATGCCCAGTCAATTTCGCCGCTTCGTCCGCTTGCACGCCGCTTTCACCTGACCTCACATCCTCCTGCTCCACTGGTGGTACCTGCGTAGGAGAAGATGGGGTGGTCGTTGCTGTTGTTGGAGAACTTGGTCCAGGCGCAGAGCGTGAACTGCAGGATGTCGGGCAGGTCGGCCTTGTACTGCACGTACTGGAAGTAGAGCTCCTGGTTGAAGGCGACCTTGTAGAGCGCGCACTGGTCGGTGGCGCCGGAGGCGGCGGCCAGCGCCGTGGGCACGCCCTCGGCGTCGCCGCCCACGAAGGGCTTGAAGGCGTCCAGGCCCAGCGTGGGGCGCCAGCCGCGCGACACCACCGCCTCGCCCGCGGCGCCCGCCGCCAGCCACGCCAGCGCCCACGCCCACGCCCACGCCCACGCCCGCCTCATCGCTGCCGCTGCTGCTCTTCACCTGCCGACACGGGGAGGAAGCGCTTAAAAACACAAGTGCTCACTACGGATGGCCGGCGGTTTATCAAACACGCCAACTTTTTCTATTACAACAATATTTAACTAAAGTTCAAAGACAAGTGTGTAAACATTAAATTAAAAATAGTTTAATTGCTAATATTATTTAATAAATGAATTAGTAATATTAAATATTTTTAATTATATTTGTACATTTTTGAAAGAAGAGGTAAATCGAAATAGTTTGCAGGGGTAATATGGTAGTCGCACCCTCGAGAGCTATATCTGTATATTAGTGTACTTTACCGTATAATTTCGGGGTTCGCTTTAGGGGAAAACGTGGTTTTTAATATAAGTTGAATTTCTAACTGGTATCAATACCAATTAAATTGCGTATTCAACAGAACACTTACGGCAGCGTTTACTTCTGAGAACAATATTAACATAACTGTTCATTACGTGGTGATTATTCAACGTACCTTTACTTTGAATTAATTATGCGCTTGGTAATTGAGAGCTTACCGAAAGTATACCCTTTAGTAAAGTTCGACCTTCTAAATCCATTACTTCCATATTAATCCTCTCGGATCTCTTTCTTCGATATTTTCAAATATTTTGTAACTCTCAACGTTATAACTTAAAACATTTTCCCCTTCAGCTTGGAAAGATCGAGGTTGTACTGTAAACTCACTACTTATACTAGGTTATTCTGTATACGTTTTATTTTTTCAAATGTTCAAATATTCATAAAAAACTGATTTTGTACGTAATTATTTTGCAAGAGCCAATGGCATGACGAGAATCGAACAGAAACAGTTTTTTCCTCTGCTAATAATTACACTTTCGGACTTGTCAATAGATGACCATAATGACAAGTATTTTTTTCATATTAACAATAAATGTATTAGTTAATGAAATCATGTATCATTGCCTTCTTGGGAGAGAAATGCATAGCGGAGAATAAGCAGGTGGAAGGCGAGAAACTGTTGTTAAGACCTCTGACTGTGAAAAGAGAGCAGAAGAACTTCGTATCTGTTATCTACTTATCTTACCTAGTTGTTTGTCGTACTTCGCTAGAATGGAAAGTTTCTGGCAACACTGACTGCAGGGAGCACAAGACGTTACCTTAACTCCACAAAAACTTAGAAACAAAATGCTCGTGTAAGGCAGCAGCTATAATTGTGCAACTCCTGTGAAGTCGTAAGTTGACGAAGCACAAAGTATCAACGTAACTAGACATAAGGTAATTAATTAACTATGCTTTGCAAATGAAAGCAGCGATCGTATGTACCTCACTAATTCTCAGCAGTGTTAAAAACCTACATTTTCGTCAAATCGTGCAATCTCTCTACTATAGAATATCACCTTGCGTCTGAGGAGAGCATTCTCTAATGGTCATATCTACATTTTCAAATGACACCCTTCGTGCCTCAAATTTACGTTTTTATAAAACAGCTACTCTGGTCGATGTGGAACCCTGTCATTGCCTGGCAGGCAAAAACATTACAGTCCTCGGTGAGTTTGGCAACTTGCAAGTTTCGTTCGGACCGTCAAAAATTGCGGCGTCGTTTTGTATTCACGGTTCGTTCTTCGTGCTTTCCATGACTCCACCCATGAGGAAAGGTTGGACCGAAATGCAAACACGTGACGTCGGCCATAACTCTCTTCCTGCTTGTCAATTTGGAGCACAGCTTTCGTGGACCACGCGGGGGCTTAAGACATATTCGAGGGAAAAGCGGCCAAGGCAGAAGGCGGGTGGGCGGCTTAGATAACGAAAACTGATTCTCGTCCTGCGACGCGGGCCGCTTTTGGGCGTGTCACACACTTTCTCCCGGCCCCAGAGCACGTTCGCAGCTGCCCTCGCGTGCCCTCGGACGCGGCTGGGGGAGAATCAGAGCGAAAGGAAGGGCGGGGTTGTGGAAGATGGATAGAGTGCTCGCAGATAGTACGTCAACTTTGTGGACGAGATGCTTAAAAAAAGAGTGCCGAGAACAACAACGGACTGGAGGTTTTTCTGTTGTTCAGTGCTGCTACGATTATCTTTGCAACCACCGTCGCTCATACGGGTGCTGGAAAGCTCATGTGAGCAGCTCATTTCATCCGCGCCTGGTAGACTTGCTCGTCACAAGGGTGTTTGTAAATGACATATTGCGTTTCTTTAAGCAATTACTTTGGCCATTTCGTGTGAACATTTTCTGTTTTATCGGATTTCTACCTTATATTCGGCCCGATCTAAACTTGTAATTAAATTTGTGGAAATGTTAGATTCTTATCTTGTATTGTGTCCATGAGATATTTTAACTCCGGGAAGATATACCTGAGATGTTTTGTTAACAGTACGGAATAGGATGATAGTCTAGTACTCTACTAACATCTCTGCATAATGTATTTCCTTTATAAATTTATTTACTTATTTACCTTCATAAATTCAAATAATACTACGAAATCGTCTGCAAAAATTTGTCTTCTATGCTCTCAGACAACTACCATAAAATTTCGTTTATACCCCGTAATTAAGAATTTGCCTGTAGTCTTCAGCTTCCTCACAATTCTCTCTTATTTATTTTCTTTAGAACTATTTGAAACGGCTTATTTAATTTCTTAATTTACAATATCCAAAGTAATAAAAATATTTTGTTAAAGATGTACAATAGTAAGCAAAATGTATTAAAAAAACAATTTTTCTTTTCGTAACGTACTCGATATGCTTCTAAATGCAGAAGTCGAGAATTCCCCCTCCATTTGAGTGTGCCCGGAGCAGTTGTGGGTGCTGGTGGAAGCGCAGGCGGCTGCTCACTGCACGCGGACCGCGCCCATGCTTCAGCCCCCCCCCCCCCGCGCACGCACGCGTGCCCCGTGCGCATCTTAATAGCTCTGCGCTGTGGTTGTGGGTGCGGTTCCCGGTAACGCTTAGACCGCCGAGAGAAGTGGCTCATAGCGCAGCGCGCTGACTTCGCATTCGGGAGGGCCGAACTCCATCCCTGTGCCGGCCACCCTGACAGGTGTTTTCGTGCTCACCAGGCGAATGCTGAGATGGTTCTACTGAAAGGCCATGATTGCGAAAACCGGCGGCGCTAACCAATTCGTTAACTACGTGAAGTTGCCAAGGTTAAGGAAATTCGAGACATCGCAGGTTCCTGGTTGGGTGACCGACCAGAAATCCCAGGATCTAACGGCGCCAAGGCCAATTGCCCTTTACGGTATACATAATCGCTGAATACAAATATAAAAACGAAAAGAAGCTTAGATCTTTCACTTCGTGATTCGCGTTGTGCTCAACGGTAAATCAACTCTTAGCATTTGTTCAGCGACATTGATTTCGTGAGTACGAGCGAAACCAAGTGCCAGTTTATCACACTCATTCCGTCGGGAGTATTTGCATCACAACGAAGAATAGTTAGTGAAGCAAATCTGCGATGTGCTGTGTGTGTAACGCCGAATAAAACGGCTTTTGATTGGTCTCGTCTGGCAATTTTGGAAACATGATTCGTGGTACCAATGATGAAATTTTCTGTCTCTTGCCTGTAATTAGTTGACATCATCTTTAGAGCAGTGAGCTTTATCGAAAGGGGGCCATGGGGAAAAGCGAGTCGATCTGTTGGCGGAGGGTTGCAGCAGACTTTCCGTAAAGTACGTTGTTCGAACACTCCCTATTCC
Source organism: Gryllus bimaculatus (assembly GCA_017312745.1). NCBI lineage: Eukaryota > Metazoa > Arthropoda > Insecta > Orthoptera > Gryllidae > Gryllus > Gryllus bimaculatus. Next base: position 999,693 of record BOPP01000254.1, read on the forward strand.
AGCTCTCCCCTCCAGCACACACGACGCAATGGCGTCTAGTGCAGAGCCCTCTTGCCATGTTAAACATCCTCCAGGACGATGTGAAATTCCGCCAGGATCATTACGAGTTCTCAAGAACAGTTGTGCAATGTCGGAAGTTGTATCTAATTACCTCGGTTGAAAATTTTGACACTATAAGCAGGTGACACCGTAAAAGAGTTTCCGGTTGAATGATGTGGGGCAGCAATAACGCAACCGCAGTGAAATCACCAGTGTCTCGAGGAATTATCTCGCTGCGTGAAGCGAAGAACAGGGAAATTGGAGTGGACTGCCCAACAGCAAATCCCCTCAAATTACTTGCATTTCACTTCACCGCCTGGATGACGATAGTGTGTCAAACAGCGTTCACCAAATGTGCTGCAAATAAAATTATAACCGGAATTCTTTCACGGTATTCTGTTCTAATGAAATTAAAATTCGAAAATCTTTATTACTCAAGTCAGGATGGAGAAAGTTTGAGATTATCGTATGAAACGTGTTGTGCTCTGAGATTAGAACCATGCCCCAATCTCCTAGTGAAAACACCTTCCCTTAAAGGCACCGTATACCTCCAAGTGAACAGACTCGGCGCGCGCCTTTCTAAATCTACCACCGCCGCCTCATTGTTCTCCGCAGGTGGAAGGAAGCGCCGGCGACGGATTTACCACTGTGCTCGCCCCGCTTGCAAGTGCACGGTGTTCATTCCCTAGCGCGTTTCGCCAGCGCTGCTCCGCCCGCCGCA
>BOPP01000254.1:1000464-1018050 GCA_017312745.1 Gryllus bimaculatus
CCCCCCCCCCCCCGCCCGACGCCCATTGTCCCCGGCGGCGCCCGATGGCAATTCGCAGTTAACTGGAGATCAATAGGGCGCCGAGCTACGCCGCGCGCTGTTGTAGCGGTAGTCGGCGGTGCAGTTGGCGCCAAACAAGCCGGACGCGTCGCATTGGATCCCCGATCGCAGCCGGAGGGAGATAAGGGCGGCGCGGCGCGCACTGGTCCAGTGGGGTCCAAATGCGCCCACGGAAACAAAAGCTGCAAAAGACACTGCTTCATAGTGTGTAACTGATTTTCAGCACTCGTCCATGGAAACTAATACTTACCTTCGCTGCTAATTGATTGAAAAGTAATACTTTACCGTACGCGTACGGCAAAGTTGACTTTGCCATACGGGTATAACTCTTTACAAACTCATAGGTCAAAGAAGTCTTTGCCGTATGCAGATCGCAAAGAAGTCATCAGTTCCAAGCACTTGAGTACGCCAAAGTAAAACAACACATTGTTAAGACAGGATTCAACATGGCTGCCGCCTCGCGAATTGAGAATGATTCCAAGATTATACGAATGTATGTTTTCCATGAATTCTGGCTAACAAAAACAATGTATGCAAGTCGCACGGAAGTGTCTTTGGCTATTCATTTCAAAATGCTCGGCTCCTATTCGACGCCTCGTCCGCCAATATTTCATTCATCGACCAAAGACTCATTGAATATACTAGCAACGTAAATAACTATTTATGTAAATAGGGTATTGTACCACTATGTTGTTCCATGCCACTCCAGTGTCAACGCCTGCTCGTAAAGAAGCAGAGTTCTGAGGCGCTGCTACCCTCCAACCTGCCGCGACTACCAGAGCGAAAAACCGCACGTTCAGATCATTTGACTCTGCATCCCTACAAAAAGGAATGCTTTAGTTGATGGCGCTTTTAATTATTTTTATAGTGACGTATGTGGCCTGACAGAAATACAACGATCAAATATTAAAAAATTGGTATCAGGTTAATTCTGTCGATGACGGGTAGTGATTAAGAACATACACATTGTGTCACCTCAATGAACATCTGGTAGTAGTTTGCCTTTGCCTTATATATCACACATACGAGATGAAAACATCCAAGCGCTACCTGGAATTTACTTCGTGAAACTATTGTACTGAAGGTTGTAACCTATGAACAGTAATGTTTCACCTCATCTGTGAAAATACGAATTTTGATCACGAAATTGAACAGTAATCTTCAACATTTAATGATACCGAGATGTATACTGTACTTTAAGTTGTTAGATTATAACAGATTCTGTTAATTGCTGAGTTCGTTTCCAAAGAGGAGATGTGTTCCTTCGTGAGTCTGGGTTTGGCCCACTGTGTGGTACTTTGAATGCGCCGTCGCTGCCAGTGGTCGCGTCCGCGGAGCGCTCGAAACAAGTACCCCTGGTCCTAGAGAGCGCTCACACGAATCAGGCGGCTGCTGGCACGCTCAGGCCCTTCGTGGTGGAAGCCGCCGACGCCGCCAGACCGAAAACTGCCCGCCCACTCGCGCTGCAGGAATGAAAGGAGCGAAGCGTCTCCTCAGCGTCGACGGGCAGCCAGCTCGAGTCGGAGGCGAATGACAAGTCATAGTTATATAGACAATGTTAGGCGTCTTAGGAAGCGGGGTACTAGCATGAAAAGCGTAGACTTCCGCGGGCGGAGTCAATAGATACTTGGCTGTCCGGGAGACGCGGCGTCCTAAACACAGATGCCAACGTTTCGATCGACAAACTACTGTGGCCGTTCTCAGAGCGACCTGATCTGGGACGTACTACCGTGTTCGTGGACACTGGAGTACGTGCATGAATACACGCTAAGAAAATTAGATAAAATAATGGGTTTACACTGACCAATAGTTAATTTGAAGAAAGCACATACGACCGTGTTGCATGATATCTTCAGAGCTTTGTCAATTTGTAGAACTCCCTGTATATAAACATGCCGTCTAACTATATTTCTAGTGTAAGATGGTTACAAGATCCACGTCGAAGTCCGATATTCTGAGAAACGTTTTTAAATGTAAGCAAAAAACAACTTCATTGAATCCACAACATGATATCTGCGTACAAAACAGTCGTGAGCATTGAACAAAATGTCTCTGAAGAAATATTAATCAACACTGTCCCGAATTTCTGTACTGGATGTTTTCTTTCAAACTTCACTGATTCGTAGTTCACGGTTTCCGTTGTACGAGTTAAGTTTATCTACTTTCTCCATGTGAAGGGATCTAAATCGTAGCGCGATCTCTGTATTGGAAGGTTTTGAGACGTTTCTCTGGTCTACAAAGGAGAATTTCGGAGAGTTCACGGAAAACCGGTCACGAAGCAGACGTCATAATACCTTTCCCCCGCCTTTCTCTCTCGTTAAAACGAGAGAGGCTCTGAACAGACAGACACCTTCGATGTTTGTGGTCCAAGGAGTTTGCCGCTTATCAAAACGATTTAAAACCCGCTTGTGAATGTATTCATTTTCTAATTTATTTTTTAAATGGATATCGGGTCGTTAGAAGTCGTAGTTTTGCCATAAAAGAATCGTTTTATATCGCCTGTGTAATTCTTTTAATAGAAAAGTTTTAAATATGTTTAATATGGAGATACCACAGCTATAGCACTTACAAAAACATGTGTGAATCCTCTTATGAAAATGAGATAAACTTCACACTTACATGTTGCTTTGATTTGAGTTTGAACACACGCTCCACTTAATGAGGTCACAACTGTATGGAATTTAAGGTATTTTATTTAGTTCAACGTAACATATCTGCGTAGCATAAAACATATGATAATTGAAACCACAATTGTGATTGTAATGTAATGCATAAAATTTATCTCAATGCTCTTAAAAAACTATACGGATATTGCTACGAAGAAAAACGGTGTTTTTGTATAGGAGAAAGAACAACGCTTTCAAACAGAATGAAAAACACTGCACAAAAGCAGTAGAATCCTTATGCTCGTGTTGCGAGCTTTTTACTAAAGTGTTACAATGGAAATAGCTGAACCGTGGGGAGTACGGTGCTTTTCATCACTTACGAGAATGTCAGAGCTTGTGTTGCTTCTATAGCCATGTTTCTTGCCGAGGATTATTCTGAAGTGTCGTGTGTTTGTAGGAGAGAGTTGCACAAAAAAAGTAACTTGTAATCGGACAACACTTCTAGGAAACCTATAATACTTGGAATATCTTGTTAACTCTTATGTGGACATAGAAACATGACAAAATACTCGTATTCCTCTTTTTGATTTGCTAGTGCGATAACGGCGAAGTTTAGGTTTCAGCTACACATGTATTTGATTAACAAACAACTTCATCAGAAAAATGCAATTTAATGTTCGTGATTTAGTGTTATTTTCTAGCAACAAAAGAGTGTAATTATGATAAAAATTTTAATTGGAGCATTTCAAAACAATTCAATTAATACAATCCTTAAATAAAAAATAAATTAATAAATGACATGGTAAACTTTTGCTCTGGAGTAGAGTATGTTTTAAATTGATACGTGGCAAGTTACCACGCGTCAAGTACAAATATCAGAGTAATTTTTCTTTTAATAGTATATCATGCAAGCAAAGTATCAATTATATGAGCGTGGCTCCCAATATCTCGATGATGATGTTGATGAATTTCGTGATTACGGCAGGGGTGGTTTTGAAAGGCGAATAGTGATGAGAGTTGAAAGAGAACGGGTGGGATGATTCGAACGTGTGCCCTTCGGCTCCGCGAATATGACCGCGTAGTTCCTAGCCCGTGAGGCTCGCAGAACACCCCTGGGGTGCCCAATTGCAGGAAAAGTAAATTACGCCTTTATTTGTGTGGCGAGGCTCTGGCCACTAAGCCTCTACGGCCGCGTGACGCTCGGAAAAGAGCCCATAATTCATACGAACTTAAAAGGCGCTTGCCTTTATTCGCCTTAATTCAGTAGGCCGAGAGCGCGGGGGCGGGGGGGGGTGCCCGCCCCGATCACCCGCAGGCGTAGCCATGTTGTCGCGCCGCGCCGCGCCGGCAGCCGTTGCGTGGCCGCGCGGAGAAAGCGTTTCCCTGGCTGCAAGGCCACGCGCGCCGGAGCGGCTCGGCGCGTCGCCCGCGTCGCCCGGGGCGCTACGCGTCACTCGCGGATCCGACGCGCGTTGCTTTCAATTGTTTTGTCAAAGCGCAGTAAAACCCTAATGCGAAGTACAATGGGCGCACGTTTTCTTCAGCTCGGGATTGGTTTAGGTAACTTAGGGCGTCGACTGATGGCACTGAAATGCCTCTATCGGGAGGGCCTAGGGCAGGATGTTCGACACTAGCTACAGAGCTAGGTCGAATTCGACCGCTGTCTGGAGGAGACTTCGAGCGGCCGGATTCTGTCATCGGTAGTTGTTCCGTTGTTTCTGCGATCAACACTCTACGGATGCCGGAGCAGTACCCTAACAAACGGGTCACGGACCACGCGCGATATTTCCTACCTTCTCCTTGTCCTATCCTCACCCCTTACACACACTGCCACTAACATGCACTACACTAGCACATATGCCGGGAGACTTAGAGCTTGTCCCGACTGGGGTGGTGCCCCGGTGGTGGGAGATACCTTGGTGGGGAAATCCTCGGTAGCCGACGGTAGGTCTCACCATCCAGCGGGGAAAGATCAAATCCAACTGCCGAGATGAAAACACGCACTAAACTCACGGGACCAATGAACTTAGCCGTTCACGCGCCCGGAATCACTTGCCAATCAATCAATGAATCAGTTGAGGTCTGGAATCTCTACCATACCTTGTAACCATAACTAACCTGCAATGTTGTAAAACGCGTTCAATATTTTTTCGTGACAATTTTTTTGTTTCGCTTATAAATTTCAATTTCAATGACTATATAAACGAAATTTTGGATGTGGCGTGGAGCAATGAAATCTTACTTTATCAAAGATTTCATATGTGAAGAGAATAAACTTAGTCGTATGTACATCATGGTGACATACAGTTCATGAAGTAATTTTAAAGATATTCAAGGGACTGTGTGAGTGTTAATTTCGTTCGGAATTAATAATTACTTTCATCACTATACACATTCATTTTCTTTGACTCTCCTTTCATTCACTCTCTTGCTGGAATTATTACTTGCTTATTTCATTTTCAATATTTCTTGTGCAGTGTATTGAAATTATTTCGTTCACATATGCCCAGCAAAGTTTTTTCCAGCAAATTTGTTTCGAACTCTAATGAACGAATCGCAAAGTTTCAACTGTCATTTCACGCCGTTTTTTCCAGTTCCTAATTGAGACGGATTGAACGACTCGCATTATGTGGATGCTGTGCTCCTCTGCTTTCCCTCAAAATATGCGATTTACGAGACGCAGAATTAATGTTGAACCAGAGTAATTGGAGCTCATTGTAATGGCTGGAGCGCTTTAAATCCTGCCTCGCGATTACGTCTCTGGGCTGCGAATGCGTTGGCCCGAAGCGAGGCACCAGCGCTCCGGAGCGTGGGCTCCGCACGCGGGCCGGCTCCTTCCTCTCGCAGTGCGCTCGCAGCCCCCTCCCCCCCCCAACTGCTGCTGCCCTGCCACAGTCGCCGCTTAAACCAGGCAACTCGGGCAACGAGCAACCGAAAGCTTTTGGGGAGAAATCTACACACTTCAGGGCTGTGACTATGAGCAAGTGGAGTCTGCCAAACCAGTTCCTTGCTTTAATGTATAATTTTTGTTTCGGGCCAACAATTTTGATTGACAATTGAAGAAAATACTGCATTTGACTCATTTCATTTAATGTTTTTATTACAAATATAAACAAAATAATTTTTTTTGAATGAAGAATCATTTGTAAGTAAAATATAAAATGAAAGACAGCAAATGCAGCATGTTCTTCAATTGTCTATGCTAATTGTTGGACAGAGACAAAAATATACATCTAAGGAGGATAACAGACTAATAACAAATAAAATCTTTGCTTTAATTTATTTTATACTTGCATGCTCATTGAAGCATTACGTTCTATAGAAACTAGTTATTCGATTATATTTAGTTGGGATGTTGCCTGTGTTTAATAGCATGTATGTGTCATCATCTGAAGGATGCAAACGAATCTTAGAGATACCTATTAAGGGTGCACAGTTAATTTACATGATAAAATATAATTACTCAATCTAAGACGTACAGAACCCGAGGAAGTCTCTCTGTATATCAAGCCTCATCAAATCAGGGCCTCTTATTCAAAATTGCGTTTATATTGGTATCGATCAGATCACTTTGAAAGGTGAAGGGAACAACTCTTCCGTCATCTGTTATGATTGTGGTGAGTTCTCAATTTACGTTTTCTATTGTTATAAGCTGTAGCTCGCGCCACACATAATTTCTGATGCTAGTATTCTAACCAGCAAGATGCCGCTGCGGAGAGACTTTCCAAACCGCACATACAATTCTAATATAAAAAATGGATAAATCCCATACGATTCCACGCTCTTCATGAGCCCAAATCCATTTCAAGGGTGGTCTGAAGCCTGCGCTGCTGGTTCTCGCGCATCCTGGGCGTCGTGCATTGCCGCCTTCGGCCGCGAGGCTTCTCCGATTGAGGTGCGGCCTGCTTGTTCCGGGATCGCGATGGCTCGGGAGGTCTGACTGGAGCAGAGCCCTTTCTAATGGGTAACGCGTTGGCTCTTGTGCCGTTAGTTCCGTCGCGTCGCGTCGGTGACTAAGCGGCGGCGGCCGACGCGGTTGCCCGCGGCCGGCCGGAAGACGCATGGGCGCGGTCGGAGGCGGAGGCGCGGGCGTGCCTCCGCGGTCGCCCCGCGTGCCGACCGCCTGCCCCACCGCACAGTGCTGCAGCAGCGAAGCGAAACAGGGAGAAACGATCAACATTGTGCGATTATAGTGTCTTCTGAAAGGTCATCAGCTGGACGCGGTTATCCAATCCGGAGTTTCGGTTCATAAAATTGAAATGTTAACGAAGCGCAGTTTACCAAAAGCGAGCTTTGCTACGACTTTGATTTGTAGTATCGAAGCTCCCGATTTGAGATCCGCGCCACAGCTGATGATCTGTCACAACTCACTATCCGTTAAAGTTGAAAAAGAGAATCGACTTTATGAACAAGAAGGCAACTCAGTTGGAGACGAACGACACTCTTCCTGGAATATTTACTCACAATAAATGTAAATTGCTTTAATTTTTATCTACTAAAATGACAGAAGTGGAATGCACCTTATTGGACAATTATATAACCTAATATTTAATCCGTCTTTATTGTAACCGGATATAGATAATGCCATCTGGTACCTGTCAATAAAGTTTGAAATGAAATGGTGTAATGATACTAAAAAATATACCCTCGAAACCACAGGGAAGAGCGTTTGTGCGCGAATCAAATTTTATTTTTCCCCTGAGATGTGATAACAGTTTCGCATTGTGCGCCACTGCGCGCTGCTCCCCGGGTGCGAGGGAAGGTGCTTCGCGGGGCCGCCTAGGGCGGGCCTCCGCCGCCTAGGGCGGTCACCGCGTTCAGCGCCAGCAGCGTTTGGAGAGTGATCCACGACATGCATCTGGCAAATATTTGATACTTTTTCGCGAGAAGAGGAGGGTAATAATGCTACGCTGTTAATGTAGCTGTCTTTGTTTTTTATCTGACTTGACGAAGGAAAATAGATTGTTTTTCACTGAACAATTTTCCCCACTACATAACGTTGGATTTTATTGAGCGAAGAACCGAACGATTCAATGCCAGCATGGAAGTGGTGCGGGTTGAATGAAGTTGCTAGAAAATCAATGTTTGAATATTGACTCGTCGTCGCGAAGCTAAAAGGATGTTAAATACAATATGGATATTTTAAATTTGTATCTTGTTGTCGTTATTATGCAACTGCAAAGAGCGAATAGTAAGGCAACTCTTTTTTACGTGTGTATACGAACGTGTTTATGCGATGTTTTATTCTACTGAAGGGACTGAATGGCGTGCCTTTATTTTCTATTGCATTGTATCATTGGTTCGGTTTTGATGTGGCACGCGATGCAGTTGAACATTGGCCACGTCTCTTGAAATGCAATACGTACAACGTTGCGACCTTAAATGAATTCCACTGTTAATTGATTTAGTATTTAATGGATGGTAAAATTTCCATGCCTGAAGTATATTAGAGTGCACAATTACGCGTCTTGAAATTAAGTGCAGCTTGTGGTACGCTCCTAAATGATTTCTACTGTTCGTGAATTGTATGTATTTTTTGTTTCTGTTTTTGTCTTTTTAATGTAAGGAAAGTCCTGTTTGGTTGTTCCCCTTAACGCGACAGCGACCAAGCTACTCGGCAGAGTTACGCGCTTGTTTCCAAATGCGCCGAACGCAGCCGCCGAGCCGCGAGGTCCGAGAGAAAATTATTTGTACGCCTTTGGAAACGATGTGGTTTAGAGAGCGGCCGTTACGGGATACTGTGTACGATTCCAGACAAGTGCGAAATCGTGTTTCTGCCTCTCTCCGAGTCGCGTTTGCTCTCTTTGGCCGCGCCGAACGACCGCCGCGTCGTGCGAGCGCCAGCGCGAGGTGCGGGGCGCGGGCGGCGTCTGCGAGGCCTTTCCAGAGCGTCTGCGCTGCGTCGCACCTTCCTTCCCCCGATGGAGCTCATCTGCTCGCGGGCTGCGTTGCGCGGCGCGCTTTGTCTTCGTCATCTCCCATGCGTGAAATTAGAAGTAAAGATGAGACTCTTTGGAGAGAGATAATTATCAAAGAGGTATTTTGCGAGACTCTGGCATTTAAATTATATTTTATAATTTAAAGTGGTGAAATATTTGGGAAATGAAACTATTTAATTTTCATAAAATAATAATTTAATCTTTATATTTGCATTTTCAGAATCCCATACGAGATATTCATTGTGTCAATAGCTGCATAACGATGTGTAATCAAATGCATCAATGGAGTGCCTCACTTTCTGACTATTTGAGTTGATGCAGTCACAGTCCAGAAAATTTTTAATTTTTATCACTTGCGAATGTTTCAGAGAGTTCTCGTTTATTTTTCATTTTTATCAAGACATGAAATACGTAAAATACATTTGCACCCTTTCCATCCTAAGTTGAAAATAACAAGCATTCAGTAATATACGCCGCGTATCCGAAGCAGCCTTGTGATCAGAAAACTGTTTCGTCAAGGTGTTTAGGACACGAGAAGGCAAATTATTGTCTTTGTACGACGTGCGCATCGTTGAAACAGATGAAGAGCGATTTTTCGGGGGCGGAGCCCTCGCCTCAGTTTGAATTGCGTGGATTTCTTTGAACGACGGGTTGATACGAGGACATCCGCAATTTATTCACGTGGAAACACGCGATATATGCCGAGAAGTGCGTGCGAGTCACAGTGTATTAGCAGACATGAACATGATTAGATATAAATCGCTTTTCATGTACTCGTGTGTGTTTGTTTTTGTGTAGCTTATGGTTATCACCGTGTAAACAGCAACGTGCGGCAGATAAAATGAGTCTGCTTCGTTGCCTTTAATGCTTTGAAGAAAAAGCGGGTGGAACTGCGATTAAACAATTTTCCCCGTGTGTTTCCCCTTGCTGGAATAATTAGGACATCGAAGAGAGAGAAAAAAAGTGAATGGTATTTTGAACAAAATGATGTTAACAACAGAATTCGCTTCAATAATAGTGTGACCATGTGACCTTTCCAAGTAATATTGCGAATTAATGGAAACGTTGCCATCGAACGGCTGATTACTAACACGGTTACATCATTCTCCTCGTTAAATCAAGCTGTATCCCGCTCGGAGAGGCGAAGCGGCGAGAGCGAGTTCTGACTCAGCGCATGTGGCCGAACGCTCTCGGATTGGACCCCCTCTCCCCTTCCCCCCCCCCCGCGGGCGCCGATATGTGCTCTTTGTTTGCTAGCCGTGAGGCGCGGCCTGAGGCGTTGAGCCGCTCGGAGGATTCGTCGTTGCTCGGAGGAACGTCGTCGCGGCAAGCAACACGCGGATGTTAGTGGCCGGTGCGTGGCGAGGGAATAGCTTCTTGAAGGGATTCAGGAATCACTTTGACTGATAAAAAGCTCACCAATTCGGCAACCTTTTTCCACAAGCGTAAATGTGAGCTTACTTGATTATATTTCTTAAAGCAATGCTGAAATGTTGTTGTTATTATTATTATTATTATTATTATTATTATTATTAAATTCAATTACAATTGGAATTTCAAAGGTAACTCGAAATAATTCGGCTGAGGCATTTTATGAATTTTCTAAATAAACTAAATATAAATAAATTGAATGCACCGGGTAAGTAAACGAATCGGGGATTTAAACATTCATTTACATGTTCAAAACTAAAAAAAAATTAAATTAAAAAAAATGAAACATAGGACCGAAAAAAATTAATACGGTTGGACTGGACTTATCAACAGAATCATCGGCCCAATAAGACAAATCTAAATCCATTGAATGAGGTTTTAGTGTATTACCCCTTTGTAGTGTTTTTATTTTTATTTATTAAAAAGGAATTAGATTTAAGTTATCTTTTGAAACAAGGGTTTTCTTTTTACTACATTCAGTGAATGCAAAGAGATTGTTTTAATTGATATTATACAAACATGGCTTTTAATTATCGGCAAGTAATCTTCAAATATTAGAATTGAAATACACCAAATAAGTTGTAACATGGCTTTAAATACTAATTACAATTAGTAATTAATTACCATTAATTATAATAGTAATGAATTTTGATAGATTATAAATAAGTTTTAATACGCTTTGAATTCTAAATTAAAGGATAACACTCATTTCTTTAAATTATTTTAGAATTCAAATTATGTATTGACTCAATTTATCCAATATCGAAACTATTTCATTAATCTAATTATCCAACAGATCGAATTGCTTATAAATCGAGACTATATATATTTCAAATAAAGTAGTTTGAATTAATCTGCAGTTCGCTTTGAACAATTCATCGACTCATCCAGAGTATTAGAAGTATTAGAGCGTTAATTGGTAGAAGCCAGTGACGGCTTTGCGGGTTGCGTGAGCGCCCGCCAGCAGCGCCCACTCGCCCTCTCGCGCGCTCTCCGCGTGGCAGGCGCCGGAACCTCGCCTTCTGCTCTCCGCCGTCTCCCCCCCCCCCCACGCACGGGTTTTAATTAACGCCTCTCCGCCCACCCGACCGCCCACCTTTTCGCCCGCCAGCGCGTGCTGCCCCCTAGCAAGTATACCGTGGCCAGCCAACCCGCCCACCGTCGACTTCACACGTCCTTCCACCAATTTACTCGTCCTCTCGCTCGCACAAACACCTACTACCCCCTCGTCCACACTCTGCTCGTTTGGCGGCGCGTGCGCGTCAAAACAAGGCGCTTCTCTGAAACGCGAGGCGTCTGCCACGCGGCGGCGCCGGACGGGAAGAGCGGTGTCTTCCAGGCGCGGGGTAATTGGTGAGGCCTCATCCGAGCGCATCCAGCTGTGCACCCCGGCCGCGTGCGAGGCGTGCTGCGCCGATGAACGGCCGCAGTCGCCCGTGGCCGGGCTTGCGCAAATTGTCACCCTTGGCCAGCTCGCAGACAATCGTCCTGTCCAAGCGATGCAGCGGAAGAGACGAGTTGACATTTCACGACTCACGGCTACTATCCTTTTTTGCCCGACTGCCGGGGAAGAGGAGGCTTCTGTTTTTCACCGTGGGCTTCGAGATACTTTGTGTGCACACATAACTTACAATCTACTTCGAGTATAATGAGGTAAAGACAAGTGATAGAACCTGCTGGTGGTAGAAACCCACCACGCCTGTGACGTTAAAAATTGGAATGCAATGAATGCTCGGCAATATCTCGTTTGTAGGTAACATATCTAGAGTCGTATGGAGATAATACGTTACTTCAAAACAGAGCTAACCTGATATAAGCTCTAATTGATTGATATTTCGGTATGCACAACTTTTAGTCTGAATGTTTTCATTGGTTTACAACTACTGCAAACCGATTAGGAGGTACGGTGAATAGTTTCCACTTCCGAATCATTTTAACCCCGATTGACCCTAGGCACATGAAAGAAAATTGTGATTTGTAAAACCCATCAAAACTTGTGAGCTGAAGTAATTTTTATAAATTGATCTGTTCTCATCTGCTGTTGGAACTTGTGCGTACTAACGTATACAAACGTTTTTCAGAGCGTTAGAGCGTTAATCAACATTAATATTGTTTTTAATTGCACGAAAATAATGTTTCTGTTACGCTTTCCTTTTGCGTTGCGGTTATGATATTACCGTGGGCTTGAATAAATGAATTGAAATCATGCACAATTGATGACAATTTAGTGGTTTGTTTTGCATTTATTTTGCACGGTTTGAAACAATGCAAAGACTTCTTTGTATTACAAAGAAACTTTCCAACGCTCGTTGTCCGACATCCTGTAGAAACAACGCCGCGACGCTAGCTTTCGTTACCCGAGATTCCAGACGCGTAACACCCGAGAGTTTCCTTTGTGTACTCGTCGTGGGTGGTAAGGGAAGAGAAACCTATAAATATTTAGCTGTCTAGCGAAGTATCGCGTAATAGAGGTAGCAATCTGCGTGAAACACTGATCAGAAGTATGTAACGCGTTGAAATTTAATTATATTTGCGGAATGAGGGCAAACCAACTTTTTATCTCTGAAATTAGAACTAAAAATGAGGCAACTCGTCTAAAGTTTCTCAAGCGCTAGAAGTTGAGAAACTTGGCCATCCGTGCATATCGATGCGCTAGGAGCCCAATGGCTTGAGAAGACTCAATGCCCAATTAAGGAATGGTTAAAATTTCGTTGCTATTCATATATTATATGATGTGATCATATATTTTTCATAAATGTGGCAACTTTCTGTGTTGATCAGCCTAGCAGTGTTACGTTCCTGCGTGGAACCTAGCAGAAATTTCCCCTACTAATGTTTTCGCATTTGGGAGCCGAAACTAATAAAGAAAATTCTTAAAATCCATTACTTTACCAATAATTTGATAATATCAACGGTTATATTCGTGTTTTGTAGTAATATTTCGTAATTCTGACCCATCGTGTGTTTTCCAATAGCGAAGTTCAAGGTCGCTCATTAAACAGTGCACCGCGCGATGTAACGCAGTGAAGGGGCGATTGCGAGTGGCGGGGGGGGGGCGACTGCACGACCATTCTACCTGTGCGCCGTGGGCTGCCCCTGGCGGAGGCTAGGCGGAGTGATTGTGCTCCAGGCGCCGCGCAGGCGAGCGGCTCGGCAACGAGGCCGCGCGCCCCGCCGCCTCTTCCGCCCCGCCCCGCCCCGTCCCGCCCCGCGCCACTCCGTTCCCTCTGTGCCGGCGCTGCGTCCGCCCGCGCGCAAGTTGGGCCAATTTCCGGCGGCGGGAGGCGGGCGGGCCGGAAGCGGCCGGCCCCGCCACGCGCCTCCGCCTCCGCGCGCCGCTCCCTCTTCTATTTCCGCCGCCCGTCTTTAGTTCTCCGCACCTATCCGTCCCTCATCGTTTCCATTTTCTTCGTCAAGTCCGTCAGGCGCAGTTTCCGCTACAAGTTTTACCGTCCTTTTCGTCCGAGTGTTTCGTCCCTCGAAGCGGCCGCCGTCCTCCAGCCCTCGCGCTTCCCGTTCGTCTGCCTTCGCGCCACGCGTTGCAGCCCTCGGCGGCGCCTTTCTGCCTCTGTCACCGCCGCCGCCGCCGCCGCCGCCGCCGTCGTCAGTGAAAGTGCGGCAGCGGCCGCCCACCCGGCGCCGCCCGCGGCGCGAGACAGACGCTCGATACAAAGGCTATCATTATGTTGAGCGAATCATTCCCCGCCATCTTTCTACTCGGCGTTTCACAATCGCAGCCAGCCTCATTCTTCCACCTGCAAAACCGCGCGCGCGGCGGCTGGCGCTTGTCCCGCAGCGGAGCCGCGGGCGCTGTCGCCGGCGAGGGGCTCGTGGGCGCGTGCCCCGAGATTAGACGCAATTTAACGCTCTCGCTTCATCTCGGCGATTCTGTGGACGGCGGCGCTGGCCGTGCTCCACCTGCCGCCTCGTTTACGAAATGGCGGCGGTGTCTGAAGTTGGGATTGAGTCATCTGTGCGTGCTGTAGTGGTGAGGTTATGTCACGTAATGTTCTTCATTCTAACAGTCGTTCGTTATCTGTTCTGGCATTCAAGGAATCTAAGATTGCAATGATTATGTGGCACCTACACGCAACTCGTGATTGAACTCTATCTCAAAAAGTTTCTCAGCCTCTTCAAAAAACAAATGTTTCAGTAAGACACCATAAGAGTAGGATCATTAGATATTTGTGTAACTAAATAGTAAAACTGAAACGTAACAAGCATGTACAACGCACGTTTGTTCCCCGCTTAAAAGCGAACGTTCCACTGGTACTTTGCGTCGCCCGTTACAGGTCACCCACGAGATAGTCATGAGCAGTAAGGGCAAGTTTCCGTGAGGAAACGCTAATGCCACAACTCGTGACCTTCAGTCGAGGTGCCATTGAACAGGCTCCAGCTTCCCAGATAAGAACCTTAGAAAAAATATTTCCATTTATTGTAACATTTTAAACTTGTTTAATTTATGTATTTTTATTTAATTTGTTGATGTGATAATGTTTTAGTATTAGAGTCAATAAAGGAAAGTATCTCTTGCTAGCTAAACCTGAACCGATGCTCGCCAATTGTGGTCTGGAAGTGCGTCCGACGGGTCTGGAAACGAGCTCTGCCGAAACGAGCGCCGTGCCGGGTGCGTGGCCGCGAAAGTGAGAGTGGAACGGCTGTGTTGTACGTGCGAGAGCTCTCTCTGTCTCTGTCTCTGCCTCTCCGCAAGTCATGAGAACCGGCCTGTCGCGGCCCGCTCCGCCTCTCGAGCGATGTGTCAGACTGTCACGTGTGCCGAGCTGCGCGTCACCCCCGCGGCACTCGCTCGTCCGCCTGGATTGCAAAGCGCGCAAATGATCAATTAAGTAACAAGAGGAAGTTGAACAAAACTTAGAAAATTGATAATGACGTACATAAATGACAAGTACTCTCATCGGTAAACTACTGATTGTTATATTAAAATAAGTACGTAAGTGAAAATGGCAGCCAAATTCCGCAATTACTTGTAAGTAGGTCAATATTTGGATATTAAAAATGAGATTTTTAATGCTTTTTAATATTCGCGTGCTAATTGAAGGTAGTGAAATATTACAATTGTGAACTGCGTCATTGGCACACCTTACGACGCACTTCTTCCTGAAAATACACAAAAGATGAAAATTTCGCCTGTGCCATAAAGAAATTGTTATATTTTGGATTCCATCTTTCAATATTCATTTTTATGTTAGTGTATGGCAAAGGTGCTATGTAGACGTGATGTGCGGTGAATCTGCGTCAATCACGGGTACTTGCTATCCGATTTTCCAAACTATTTAATGCAAGTTAGTTATGCACTTTTTGCCTTAAACAGTGGAGATGGATTGCGAGAGGAGAGAATAGAAAAATGGCATTCCATGTATGTGCAGAAGATGCTAAATCCATTAAGAAGTCCATCCAGAAGATGGTAAAATTTCCGGACCGTTGACAAATCAGGATAGGTCGAATATAATATTTTTCCACATACAATTCTCGTAATGTAGCAACATGATTGATAAAAACCTGTCTTGACCGCCCGAAGAGGTGCACACGCTACGTGAGAGTTGGTCCCGCTGCGTGTGGGCGCGGGCGGAGGCTGGGGTGACCTTGTGGGGGCGCTGTGCCCTGGGAGAAAGCAGTGTGTGCGGCGCGCGCTGCCGGAAGCGCCGGGCGGGACGGCCACTCACGACCATTATCACGCGACATGGCTTCCCGCTGGCCGGCGGGCTGGCGCGTGCCGCTGCTCAGTTGCTTTCCTCGAGAGGTTTCTTTCCGGCCAAATACGATAGCTCACTTTCGCTTATTAATGGAAGCGCACGATTCGAATCTTGTTTCAAGTGAACCTGGTTAGAAATGCATCGTCAAGAGCGTATAAAAAGCTCTGCGGTGTTTCAACGAAAGTATAATTATTTCTTATTAAATTAAAATGATGTAATCAATTCTGAGGATATGGCAATAATTGTAGAGATTATCTATGATGCAGAACGACAGAAATATTCTTCGCAAATAAATACTATACAGCAAGAAAATTCTTGTTCCTAAAGATTATTATTAGTTGAACGTATTGGAATTCTTTTTCGTAAATTGTAATCCAAAACGAAAAACTAAATTTTTTTTAGCATATATCGAAATAAAAAAAGGGGAGTCAGTAAATAGGTAAAACAACAAAACTGAAAGTAATAAACGAAGAAAGAATGTAGTTTGCTGGGAACTGAATGGCGCAAGTGTCCGTATCTGCAAAGTAGCTGTAAGCGGAAGACCCGAATACAGAAGACAGACTGTGCGAAAAGACCGGAGCAAGTGAATAGGTGTGAACAAGATACAATAGAGCGCAGTCGAAGAAAGAACCACATTGTGCGGAGAGCGGCCGACGGCGCGAGCGTCCATATCCGCGACCTCTGCGCCGTCTCCCGGGTGCATAAGGGCGCGCTGTGCTGCGGGCGCTCCCAACGGATGGGCAGTCCATCTGGCTCGGCCCATCTGGCGCCGTTCCAGCGCCCGCGACGGCGAGTGGGCGAGCGGGCGGTGCGGTTTAATAACTCGCTCCCGAGGGCTGGACTCGCCCTTTGCCCGACCACGCGTTTTAATGAAGCGCCGGCCCAAGTCTTTGTGACCCTTTGGCCCTACGCGCTCGCCGCATCTCCAACTTCTAACAGCAATTGCCTTTCGAACGGCATTTACACCCGTGGCGGCGTTCGTTTTCACTTTTGCAATTCAAATCACTTTTCTTCTGGTTCGGTGGTTTGTTGTTGAAAGCACTTCGGAGTCTCGCTTAGCTGCAGCGGCGATGGGTTTTTTTCCCCTTTGGATCACGAAACAATCAAGACGAGTAGAGCTAGAGTTGAACTGATATATTCATATAAGAATTTTCAATTTACTTAATGGTCATTTTAGGTCAAAGAAGTCATTAATGTTGAAAAACTTTCATTTATATTGTGGTTAATCCTCAGATTACATGGTTGTTGATGTAATAGAAAATGGTTAATTATGGAGTCAAACATACCATTTTTGTTCTTAATATCTAAATCGTCTTGTATACGACTCACAGACTTTCAATAGTTAATATATTCTTTTATTATTAATTGAAGCATGACAATTTGAGTTTCAACATAGTTTATTTGCAGTAGATATATTTCCGAGCCATTAAAACACTCGAATGCGCACTACATTTTTCAAATATTATAAAAAATGGAAACGGAAATGAAGTATATCCAGACGTAAACCAAACGTGAATTGAATAGTCCGTACCATTTTGACCTACATGTTTTGTCGTGTCACCTGAGGTCTTGTGCAGATTCAACCCGTCCCTACACTTGTGCCGTTGGATGGCAAAGCTTTCGCGCCCAGCACGAGGGAGGCCGAGGAAGGCAGGCGAGCGGGCGGGCGGGGGGTGCCGCCGCTGCTAGTTGCTGCGCCGCCGCTTACCGCTTGCTCGCGCCGCTCGCCGATGCAGTCCCGGGCCGGGCCTCTGGCCGCCGCTGCGCGCGTTGCAATGGGCACCTTCGCTGCCGCCGCTCTGCTCCGCTCTGCTCTGCCTCGCGCCTTGTGTCCCG
>BOPP01000254.1:1021126-1035549 GCA_017312745.1 Gryllus bimaculatus
CGCCGCGCCGCGAAGGCGCGGCGTGCCCCGCCCGCGTTTGGTCCGTTGCGTGCGCCCCTTCATGCAACTGAATGTGCCGCTAATTGCGCAGGGCGGGCGGAGTCCAAAACGTCAACTGGTCTAATCCCACGCAGAATTTTGCAGGAAGCGGAGGTTTTCGGAAACGGCAATAAATAACAATTACGTTGATCCATTTTCAACCAGACTGTTTCATTTTACTAATTGAGGTTGCTTATTACTGGCTGTTTGCTGAACATTAAATGCTTTCAAATCAGTTATTGAATTTCCTGAACATTAAGTAAATTTCCTCTAATTTGCATACCGCACCTTACTAGATCATCCCCTTAGAGATGGCGAATTCCTCAGCTCGAAGTATAAGGTACAGGGTTGCACTCACCCGAAAATTTCACTGAGATGCACACGTGGATTTAGTGGAACATTTGTCTTTACAAGAGCCAGTTTCCAAACCATTTATTGTATGACGAAGTTACACCTGTATCTAAATCTTGTGACCCATTGGCACATAAATGGCAGAAGTAGCAAATAAAACGAGCCCTATGACCTTCAAACATTCAGTCAGAGAATGCTGACAATGCTGAACTTTCGGTCACTCCAGAAACATTACTGTGTCTGTAGACATCTTGGAAGCTTCATTTGCAATTTCTCTCCCATTGTTGTCACTACTTCGACAGATCTTGGTGTGCCAATACCAGTGTTATTTGCTACGAAATGTGGACGTGAGGAGCTGCTCAGATGTCTCTTGGCACAATGTTATTGGTGTCACTGCGTGATGTAAATCACTGACGTGTCACGACGTTCCGGTTTGGCCAGTCTAAAAAAAGTAGGCCGAATAGCGATTCCCAAATATTTCTACTAGTTTATCACGCGCTTTACAATCTTGGCGGCCAAGAACTCATTGGAGGCTTGGGTAATCCAGGTCCAACTCGTTCGCCGCCCTGACTCCTAAAAAAATGTTGCCTAACCTTTGTCGCTGTTAAACTTTCGGGTTAGTTTTGTTGTGCTTGATACATTTCATGCCAGATTATTCCTTATTGCACCAACATAGGAAGTTTTGGCTATGAAATTTCAGGGAAAGAATGTTAAAGTAATTGTATCATCACAAAATGGTACCTCAAGAACGGTTATTAAATAATGTTCCTTCTTGAGTCATTGACGTGGTCGTTAATTATCAAGATAACCAAACTTATAATATTTACATTTATCTAGTTTTCTGCGTATTCTTTATATTCTAATTTCAGTAAAAGATAGAATATAATATAGATATTTTAGTGTCTTAAATACTTCCATAGTATGTGTAGCTGTTTAATATGTAGAACACTTTAAGCCAATCTTAATTTTAAACGGTGAGTATTGAAGATTTATCTTTCTTTTTTAACCTAAATGGGTTTCTTACCTAAATGGGTTTTAAATTCTAGTTTACATTCTTATTGCGTATTTTATTTCTATACACGCACTTATAATTATAATTGTAATTCTTTATCAAAGATCATTCATTTAAATGAGCTTTACTCAATACTTTTCTGTATTGTCCGAGATGGTCACACATATTTCCTCTGTCTGTGCATCTGCGGTTGAGAATTATGTTGACCAAATTAGAGGGAAGCATATCCCCGAGAAAACTCCGCCATTCCAGCATTGGTTTAACGTTACATATTTCACTTTTCTCGATCTCGATTTAGATCCCGGCAGCGAAAGAAGTGTAAAGGCAGCGCCTTTACCGCAGTGCCACGGGTCGAGATATAAATAAATTGTATAATTCGTATGTGGAACCCGTGTGGATGGTGGGATAGTGAATGGACCGGAGGATGTCGATGAATGTGGTTGTGGAACGTAAGGCAGGGGAAAACGGGAGAACCGCGTGAAATCCTGCCACCCAGTGGCGGCGTCTACCACACATTCCACCCGCAGTTGCAGGAATTCGAGCGCCGGCGGGTGGAACACGAGCCCGCTGGGGCGCAAAGGAGTGCGAGGGGCGCTGCGGACCAACTACGTGACGCGAGAAGCAGCCTCACTCACCTCTCGGGCACTGTCGCATACGCGTGCTCGCCTGAGCGATGCGGATCTTCATATTGTTGCTTTTCCTTTACTGGAGTAAATCCACTAATAAGGAAAAACATAAATATCCATTTATTGATTTCCAGGGTCGATGATTTTACAGCATACACCGTAAACTTGAAGGAGGTAACTTATCGTTTGACTAAATCATAAACATTTTCAAAATTCAAATCAAAAATAAAACATTTATTTGCAATATTTAATAATACTCAGAAACATTAACAATAACAAAGACATGAACTTTACACAAACAACTAAAGGAAAATGTTACAGTTTGTTCGTATTTTCAATATAAGTCTTCGTGCTCACGTGCACAAGTCGTCAAACATCATTCCTATTTTTCCAAATATTCCAGCTCCTCCAACACATACATTTCTTGTCGACAATGAAGTTATTTTGTCTTTACTTATAACTGAACAACGACTTACATTCCATAAAGTTTCGTCGTCCATTTGACCATATGTCACACTCCGTTCCCTAAGACGTTCATTCTACCTCTGGTTATTGATTTATACATTTTGTGTATCCTGTCACTATGATATTCTCCAACATATCACTTTTGTACAGGTAGGGCGTGCAAGCCAACATCGTCTTGATGTTAAATTATGTCTTGATAATCTTGACTCTATACAATATGAAGTGTTTTGAACACTACTACTGTAGGCTCTGCCATTTTATTACAATTCATGTAGCTAGGGATACATAACCGTAAATTTGAGATAGTGAATGGTCTGATGTACGATGAAGGGGTAGTTGTGGAGGGAGTAGCTCAGGAAAACGGGGTAACTGTATGTATCCTTTCCTACCATGACCTCGCTTTGCCTTCGCTAGTTTCACACGAAGTAAACAGCCGGAGATGCTACGGCATCAAACGCTGGTAGGCGGCAAACGAGCCCACTGGGTCGCTACGCGGCGGGTGGCCGAACACGACCCGCTGGCACAAAGGGGCTCTGGCGATGTGGCGACTACGCGACCGGCCGTGCGATAGTGCGGGCGTTTACTCGCCGCTAGCGCGTTCACCTTTATGCTACGGGTCGTTATGTTGTTGTTTTATTATAATTGGAAGACCCGAGGATATGTAGCCGTATGTGAGATAGTTAATGAACTGACGTAGCATGAAGGGGCAGTTGTGCTTGTCAGCCACAAGTTCCACACGAAGTAAACAGCGCCAATGTCGAGAGGAATTTGATCGCCGGTGGGTGAAATACGCGCCGCTTGGACGGATGGCCTGCCACCACCCACGCGCATGAAGGAGTCCTAGCCACGCTCCGGGCCTTCTACTCGACTAGCACATCAGATCGCTGCCCTCAGAATCTACGGTCGCCGACAGGTCGCACAAAACGACTACGTTTTCATACCGCAGAAAACTAATGATGATAGCTAAGCCAACGAAAGCTGCTCTTGTAATAAACAGTACTGTTGGCAATGACAACTCATAAAATTATTTCATTGTAAATGCCAAGGAAAACTCTCCACAATACCAATACTATCACACCAAAGCCAATTATTGGGAATGAAAAGTATTGTTTTCTTCATTATTGCAATATACAATAATGTAATGTTATGTATAATGTTTAATATTATCAGAATTGATAAAAAATTAATTAAAATAAACCCGTTAAACTTTTTTGGACTTAATTTTTTGTGTTATTGCAATTATTTTTTAAAAATTATTAAAGTAAACATAAAAGCTGTAACTTCATATGAAAGTACAAGATTGTTGTTTTACAATGAAATAATCTTGCTTCGGTGATTACTGGTTTAGAAGATATGACCATTCCAATAAACGTCAAAACCTAACGCCCTGGGTTGGAAGAAGAGTTGGGCAGAGGCTATACGAATAGGCCTGAATGTGCTCGCCGTGCGTCTCGCCCGTAGCGGAGTGGCCTCTGCGCGTTTCCATCGCAATTCCGCGCCCGGCGTCGCGCATCGCACTCGCCGCGACCGCAGCAGCCCCAGCGCGTGTGCCCCAGCGCCGCCGCCGGCCCCGGAGGGAGAAATGACGTCCAAGCGGCGCCCACGGCGGTGGATGGCGAGCAATTACTCCTCGGCCAAGACGGTGAATGCATTGACATGTAGGCTGTGAAGAGGTGTCAAGAGTATTTAGTGGTACGTAGCACGAGAAATGGCAGTTGGAAAGTTGTGGATAAAAATACAACCTGTCGGAAGAAAAGCAGCCCTCAAGTGATTTAATTCTTTGAACATAGAGTCCTGGTGCTGTGCCATCACCGATCTTCGTTACATATTAGCTTACAACTACGTTTCTTTGTTCGTAATACGTAGGTAAAGAAGTATTCACATTAGGAGTAAACATTTTTATCAGATGCTGGAATTACCGAAAATCGAACAGGGCAGCAGAAATAAATATAATAATGGCGGCTGGGAAGAGTGCGATATAACAGGAGCACATATGAAAATCGCACGCACTCAGTAATTTTAGTAAATCAATATCATAAATTAAGTAATACATTTGTACATACAATATATTATTGTTTGTAACGAAAGAAGAGCATCCTTCCCCGCAGCCTGAACAAAGTATTCTGCGGTGTCTTGTCGAAGATCCATCACAAGTCTGGAAGATGAATAAGGGTCCGCCAAGAAGATGGTTTCATATTGGAATGAGCTTTGGAGAGTAGGTATTGCAGAAATGTTGGGAACGTGCAGAGAATGTTTCCTTTTATTACGAATACCATTACGTCGTAATGGAAGTGTTAAGAGGCAACAAAGAAATGGAATCTCTTTTCATTTTTTTATTTTAAGTTCCCAATTTTTTTTAGTTTTAAAAACTAGCAAGTACAGAAAGAGATGTTGAAGTCCGTGGAAAGTCCATTACTACAATTTCGCCATTTGGTAACAACTTGCAATCGAATCTTGGCCACCCCTGAGCTGGATTTACGAACTGGATCTCAATGTAACTAATTGCACGATTACGCAACCCTCGCACAATCGGCGTTCTTTCGCCTGCAACTCCACGGCGCCCAGGGGATCCCGGGCGTTTCGTGGAAATTGCGAAAGCCGAGCGGCGGCGGCGCCCACGAGCAAATTACACGTCTGGACCGGGCGGTACGTCACCGCCCCGTTGCTCGTCGCCCGTCGCGAATCCGACTGCTCGACGTCGAAGAGTTGCCCGTCCGTTACGTGCCGAAGAGCGAGACGGCGGCAACAGCCACGAAGAAGGAGCATTGGGACTGGTCACGGCGCAGATGGATGTTTCCATTCGTTGAACGAATGGCGATAAGTGAGGCTATTGAGGCATTTGTCCAAGGCAGGAGCTTCTGCAAGCGAAGGGAATATTGGGTTTTCCAAACTCAAGAGTTTTTCTTCGAGTTGCGATTCTGGATGTCATAAAAGCTCGTACTTTTATTGGCGACTGAAGATCTTTTTTGTTGAGCATGTGGGACATGCACTTAACATTATTTTCCGTCTTGATTCAGTGGTGATTTGTTAGTTGACGCTGTTGCAGTCAACGTTATTGTAAATCTGCGTACTTGCGGTTGTTTCATTAAATGCCCCTTGCCAGTAACGTTTCTAACTTGATTCTGTAGCATCGGTGTGTGCGTGGAGAGTCTGCTGCGACAACCACTTTTCGCTAAGATCGGATTCAACCTCCTGCATGGGAAGGATGTTTTCTCTTTGCGGTTGTGGTGGTGTGGGGAGGTGCGTGTCGCAGAGCAAGGCGGGGCGCCAGGCACGGAGAAGGAGCATTGGTGCTGATCACGGAGGCGTGGGACGGTTCCTTTCGGGGGATGGAATGCTTTCAAAGTGCATTTGCAAGTGTGGGGAGATTGGATGCTCCCATAGCAAATTGAACAAGAGATGTCCCTTAACTTTCAATTTGAAATATCTGAGCATTTGAAGAGATCGTACTTTGGAGATGGCTAATGGTATTTTTGTCATACATAAAAATGTTACATACGGACCATTTTTTTATAGTTTGATTGGATATATTATAATTATTATTTGTAATTAGGTTTAAATGTTTCATCGCATGTTTATTGCGTGTATGAGATGGAAACCAACAGCTCTGCAGAACCAGAGCGAAGGTCATACCTTCAGCGTTTTTGTGGTCAAAATGCATTTTTTAAGAAAACGATAGCTGTTGGAACAATGCACCATAGACTGCACAGTGACGGGGCATAGCAGCGTTCCCTCATCCTTGTGAGCAGACTACATGGTCGGTTCTCACTGGCAAGCGAAACTCTGGGACTCCTCTGAGTTTTGCGAAAGAAAAATGCTTGCTCCAGAGGCTACTTGCAAGAACGTTCTCATTCCAACACTAGTCGCCTACAATATACATTAGATCCCCGTGTTCTCACCTGCAGTCAAGGACAACACATTCTGTTGGATCGTCTGTCAGATCTCCAACTTGTAGCTAACACCAAGAAATTGTGGTCCCTCGCTTTCGCAAACCCTTCACCCATTTTTCGTTTAAGGCAGATGGTGGCTTACCTTTTGACCAAATCTATAGGCCGTGTATCGCGAAAATTTCTAATGAAATGTATCGCTTTAACGCTTGATCTAGTTTTAAAACTAGCGAGTGTAGAGTTCAAGCCTGTTCCTTGATTAAATGGAAGTATGCACGGGTACACTTAACGGACGCCGAAGAAGAGATGTAACGCGAGAGCCTCTACCTAGTCCGCCTCCTCCTCCCCTCTCCTCTTCGTCTCCTCTTCCCCCTCCTCCTCGTCTCCTTTCTCCCCCTCCTCTTCCTCAACTTCTCATCCTTTTCTCCTACCTTTCCTCCTCCTCTCCTCTTCCTCCTTCCTCCTTTCCTCTTCTTCCCCTACTCCTCCCCTTCTTCGCTCTCCTCTCCTCTCCTCTTCCACACCTCCTTCTTTCATCCTCCTCTCTTTCATACTTCTCTTCCATCTCTCCTCCCCCTCCCCTATGAATTCTCTTCTCTCCTCCTCCTTTTCCTTGTTCTGTTTCTCCTTCTCCTCCTCACCTCAACCTTGCCCGCTCCAGCTGTCTCCGCCCGGCTCCCGGAGGGCGCGGCGCGGGGGCGAGGCAATTGCAATGTGGGACACCGCGCATTCAGCAGCCGCTAATTTTCAGTCGTTTATCGAGTGAAATCCGCGATCTCATCATGCCTCGTCGCTTTATTGCGCTAATGAATATTAACATTTCTGCGAAGACGTATTAAATTCGATCATTCTCCCTCGGCCGAGCCATCAAAATATGTTAATGAGGTCTTACTGTGAAACTCGTGAAATCCATCTATCGGTTACTGCGCTTCGCGTTGTAATAAAGGTTACATAACCGCTAAACATGAACATTAAACTGTGGAATTAGGGAAATTTATCATAATATTTGTCAGAATTTGATGTCTATCTTCGACGGAAAATGCAGTTATGCTAATTGATGTGTCAACGCTAAATAAGTTCGTCATCGAAAAATATTCAAGATCCTTTGGTAAGCAAATTCATTCATGGCTGAGCTTGAAATATATCAGGAAGGATCGACTGCGAGATGGTACATGGTGCCGTGGAACCTGTTTTTCGAGTTTTGCATATGACATACATTAAAGCCGGAAGAATTCGCACAAGATTGCCGAGTTGTTTCATGAGCAATACAGTCCATGTAAAAGAAAAACACAGTTCGCTGGCGTCATTTACTGCAGTGATCGTTTTATGGAGCAGGCGCGGGACTTCAATGAGCGTTCTGTTAATCCAATAGTAATGTGTTAATCACTAAGATTTGCGGCGAACAGGAGTACGTGATCTGAAATCGCTGACTCGACAAACAGGTGTATTTGGTTCATGTGCAGTGCAACACCTGTATTTGGTGTGCCCATGAGCGAAATCTAACCAAGTTACACCTCTCTCGCACATGTCGTCTCGTGCTGTGAGAATCCGTTGTATCAATGGCTTTCACTGTTAGTTTACCGACGATCTCATTGGCGTGGCGCTGTGAAAACGCACGCACGATTCGTGGAGCGAGAAAAGCGAACGCCCACTGCTCCGTTGCTCACCGAAGGGAATGGAGTCCAGGTGCCGGCGTCACCGCTTGTCGCCTGGGAGCCTCGTTCTCCGCTCCACTGCCCCCCCCCCACTCATCCACCCTCACGGCCACCGTGAAATACTCATCTCCGCTTCATCTCAGGGCGGATTCCTTCCAGGTATCGTCCCGCAGTGGACGTTTCTGACAGCCATTGTCTCCAGTGAAAAGACTTTCTACATCCATTTCGTTTCAGCCTTTTTTTAATGTGCAGGGAATAATTTTCTATTTCTTTTCCCCCTCTCTTAATGTAATGACATAACTTAGTTATAAAACGGCAACAACCGGTATGTACATGACATTCCAAAGAGTATGTAATTGATTTTCTGCACGGGTAGACGACTATTTTATTTGCATTTATTTCTTTGCAGTAACATGAGGTTATTTTAATGGAAAAAAGTGGCTTACATCACAGGCACAAATTTAATTCAAAAACCGTTTCTATTTCCTGGCTGCGGGTTTTCTTAGAATCGGTCTTGGTCTCTGTTTTCAGTTTCCTCCGCCCCTTTCACGTGCTAAGCTCTTCCCTAAAGGTGCAGTTCCAAGAAATATCCACGGTCTGGAAACCGTCTGGCGAAACCATCTCCTCGCCCGCGCCCCCTCACGCAGCGCGTCCGCCGCCCCGCGCCGCCCCGCGCCGCCACGCCACACACAAACCAGCTCCGCGCCACCGCCTTCCGCCCGCTAAAAGCCACAGCCCGCCGACGCCGCGTCGCGCCCCTCCCCATGGCTGCGCCCCTGCTCGCACCCGGACCGCCACTCCCAACTCAACTAACCCGCGCCCTCTCCACGCACACCTCCACTCACTAACATCTCCCTGCGTCTTCCCGTCTCTCCTCCCCTACCCGTAAGCTTGCCTGGCGTTTCATCCCACCGCCGCTCACTCGCGCCCTTCTGCGGCGCGCCCGGGCCCCGCGAATCATCGAGCGCCGCCGGCCGCCGCCGTGGCTGCGGCAGCCGCTGCGCTTCCCGCCTCGTTACAGCGCGCAGCGGGGCGGGGCGGGGCGGGGCGGGCGGGGCGGGGCGGGGCCACGCGCTCCGGGCTGCCGGCGGAGAGGTGTCGCTGGCAAAGCATTGTGTCGGCGCTGATGGGCTGATTGTGTGCAGGTCGAGCTACGTTGGTCGTTAGTCGTAGTAGTCCCGGCGGCGGCTGATGGGAGATTCATTAAGTGAAATTGGTTATAAATGAGAAGCGAGCGCATTACATACTGACATACTGAAATTGTAATGCTCCCCTCCCTCAGCTTCTGGGCTTGTTGATGTGTACACTCGCAATTCCGGTTCTCTGCATGGGTGTAGGAAGATATTATTATTATTATTATTATTATTATTATTATTATTATTATTATTATTATTATTATTATTAATATTACCACTATTATTATTGGTAGTGATAGTGGTGATATTTGCTTGGCAAGCAAGTTACTGTGAGATAAACGTATTAAGAACATCCAACAAAGTAACTAGATTGTTCTTTGCTTTTATTCACTGGCAAAATCAAAATAATTCACTCGCGTCGGAGAGCTCGTTATATTACGCCTCCTTTCTCTTCCATTCTCTCCCTTCACTTCAATTCTGTGCACTAGATTATGCGATGCACCGTCCATTTCACTTTTCACACAATGCGGTTCGCGGCTCGCGTGCATTTAGCGGCGTTCGTCAAAGCTGCGCGTCCATCGCAACGCAACGCCGGAGGCTAGACAGATGTCGTAGCAGAGGTTTGCCTGGTGCACGGGCGTTGGTCTGCGTGTTGATGCGGGCTTGGAGTCAGCAGAATGGCGGCGGTGTTCATGTGAGAGCTCGTGCTGGAGGATTGTCCCCCGGGTGGAACGGCGTAGTAGTTAGCTTGGCGCGCGTTTCCCAGCACCCCAGCACAGCTGATGCTACGAATAATACCGCAGCTTCGAGCCCCCTTCTTGCTACACGTTGCATTCCAGAAGGAAAAACGGTGGATTGAATTTTACCGTGCCCTTGAATATATGGAAACTACTCTACTTGTAGGTCTACAACTATTTCATCCCCCTTCAAAATAAGGGTCGTGTTTAGAAGATCAATTTGCTAAGGATTAGGTCCATCGGTTGACCACATGCTATCAGTACTGCCACGCAAAAGAAAATCCGAGGGGCTTGGAGTGAAGGGAACGAGGCAGTCGCGAGCCTCGCACCGCGCCTGCCGCCCACACTGCGGCCGCCACCACCACAACCAACCCCCACGCGTTTTCCGCTTCCGTGACATTTTGATTGATTGATGCTTTCGAGCACATCAACACTAGTCTACTTAATGGAGTGAGTGTTTCATTCCGGGAGATAGTGGTGTTCCTTCCACGATGGACGGTGAGATTCAGCGTCGACCTACACGGCAGATATCTTGGTAATTTTCCCGCCAGGTATCTCTCTCCTGTCGGACACAATACCAGCCGGGAGAAGTTCTAAGCTCCCCAGCGGTTTTCCGACATGAGTGTAATGCATGTAAGTGTCAGTGTATATAACTAAGCATTGATGATAGGACAAGAACAGGAAGAGAAGATCGCGCGCGGTCCGTGGCGTTTAGGGTACTGCTCCGGCATTCGCCTGGTGTTTATCGGAGAAGCCACGGAAACCTATCGACCAGAGCAGCCAAATTGTCCTCCAGACTGCGGCTGAATTTGTCGTAGCTAACAAAAAGTGTCGCAAATCCTGCCTCCGTCGGGTCTTGAATCTAGGACCTCCCGCCAGAGGCTGCGGTGACATGAGTGGGTGCCCTGAGCCCCCTCTGCGGTGGAGAGGGAGGCGCCCCGAGGGCTGCGCCGAGATCGAAGCGCGTGGAGCGCCTTCGTGGCCCCGGACCGGTTTCTTTCGGCGAAGTGGACCCGCTCCGCTTTCGGCCAGCACTCACAGCACTAATTGGTTATGTTGCGTGCACGGTTACACTTCTTATGTATCTTACGTGATACGCGCTGTGGTCTCTTAGTACCAACAAATATGTGTCAGCTGAGAGGTAAATCCAGTAGAAAAAAATGTGTTAATTTTCTAACTACCATTGTTTCAAATTTTATGTTGAGATATTTCAGGAACCTCACATAGAGGTGGTATGTATAGAGAAGTTTCTTAACGGCCTACATTAATTCGTGCTTCAAAGGCTTGGTGTTGACTAAAATGTCTGAGTTGTCGAGTTCTTGGACATGACTCTTAACCCAGAGTTGTATGTTGTTCCGTGTTCTAAGAGATCTAAGTGGCCAAAATATGTAATCGTGTAAACAGTACATTTGTTTAAAATATTTAAAGAATTTGAGCTGTCTTCCGGTAGCGTGCATGATTGGTGAATTTCCATACTGAACTGATGTTCAGAAATGTTCTTAAATCATGAAACCTTACGTGCATTAAAGCATTTCCTTTACTACTGTCACTCGGCGCCCTGTGAACTCGAGCGAGAAGGAAAGCGGGCAGGAATCTGCTTAGCCCTCGGAGGAAAAAGTGAGATTAGATTGGTTTTTGCGCGCGCACGGGCCACCGCATGTTCATAAAGGAAGTGAGAAAGCAGCGAAGGGGCGGACGCATCGCCGAAATGAATCTGCGCGAGAGCGTAAAGCTGCCATTGCGCACTAAAAAGTACAGTGGGATCATGTTCCCTCTCTTGTGCAAAAGCGAAAGGCCATGCATTGCGCACTTTCAGTTCGTCTTAGTGACTCGAGAGGGGAAAGAAATGCTCTGGCTGTATGGAGCGAGCATAAGCTTTGCTTCAAAAGGAGCACAAAACCTGGACTTTGCGTGATGTGACTTTCTGGTGCAAAAATACTGCAAACGTACTCGTTGATGAAATCAGCTTTGGAAGAACATGCTGCTGTGCAAGAATTTTTGTAGTAAGACATCTAGAAGGGTTTGAGTATGATCTAAGGCCTAAATATACATACAGTATTTTTAATATTAATACATTCTGCAAAGTAGATTAGGAAAAGAAAATGGAAGTTACGGCATCACATGTATCTTTTTTTTTTAATTGGAGAGCCGTAACGTAACGAAAAATATTGGTGGTGACATCAACAATACGTTCTCGCATTTTCGGCCGTAAGATTGGTGACTGTAACATTGCACACAAGTCGGTATTAAGGTCCATTAGAGCTGTTCCATAGGTGATTAAGGTGAGTGCAGGTTGCGAGGAGATGTATGCAGCCCGACAATCGGGATGAAAGCACGGAAGATTTAAGCATATGTCACACTGGCAGATTAAGAGGTTTTGACCTCTAACAAGTAGATCAAGAGTACAATATAGTTGTTTCATTGCAGAGAATACTGCGAGATTTTAATTTGCTTGGATACTTTACACGAACGTCTTGTGATAATTTCATTCATTTTGGAAAATGGCTGCATTTTTTCGTTATTTGTTTTTGCAGAAAATGGAAGAAAGTGCATCTATAAAAAAAATTGTAGTTCCGATTTTCATTAAAATCAATGAAATTTTGAAAATTTGCAAAAATAATTTTGGTTTTTGAATGTGTCCTACACCTGTAATATTAAAGCCAACTATTTTTTTCCTTTTTAAATATTAGTAGTTGTTGATTAATAACTTGTGATGTTAAATAGGAGGAAAAGTTTTAGTGTGCCACGTATTCCCACAATTTTAATTTGCTTTGCTTAAAATATATTCCCATCGAAATTATTCATGAAATTATAGATTGGTTTGAGCGTGCATGTGAATACTCGCTAGTGTTTTTGAAGTAATGCAGAATAATTATTTTCTATGGCAAATTTATTTTTACCAGGTTTGAAAATCGCTGATTTAAAATAACACATAGAATTTGATGTAGATCTTTGTAAAATTACGGTCATCCTCTCAAAATTTAAAGGGTTCCTTTTCATGGGCGCCGTGCTCTTGCATACACCACAGTTGCACGTGTGCAGGCACAGTAACTAGCCCAGAGAAGGCAGAGCACTTTCGTCGATGAAGTGCTCCTCCTGTGCGCTCCATCTCCGTGGCGTGCAGTTGCCCCGCGCTCGTCACTCGAAGGCGGCCGAAGTGCTCTCAGCGCCGCGACTTCGCCTTCAACTGCCCGTTCGCGTGACCCAGCGTTGGGGCTTCAGACCGCTTGCATTCGTCTCTTCCGGCCCCGGCCTCGCCTCCGCCCCAGCCCCCACTCCCCTCTCACGCCACGCCATTGTCCCCGCCCCGCCCCGCATCCGCCTTCGCGTCGCTCGTCCATCCATTCCCACAACCGCTGCCGTTTCCGTCCCGCATGCGTCCTCCCAACCGTCCCTGCCTCCACCTCGCATCGCTACCCTGCTCCATCCCCGTCTCCAATTGTGCTGCGGCCCCGCCTTCGCCTCCGCCCTCGCCCCCTCCGCCCCCTGGGCCTGCCTAAGCCTGCTCCGCCCCAGCCCCCACTCCCCTCTCACGCCACGCCATTGTCCCCGCCCCGCCCCGCATCCGCCTTCGCGTCGCTCGTCCATCCATTCCCACAACCGCTGCCGTTTCCGTCCCGCATGCGTCCTCCCAACCGTCCCTGCCTCCACCTCGCATCGCTACCCTACTCCATCCCCGTCTCCAATTGTGCTGCGGCCCCGCCTTCGCCTCCGCCCTCGCCCCCTCCGTCCCCTGGGCCTGCCTAAGCATGCGCGTGAACTGAGATGGGCAGCGCTGCGCAGTGTAGAATGCGACTCGACCTTGCAGACGCCGTCTGCACCTTTGCCTGCGCTTGGACCTACACCGGCCACGATATCGCTCCGCACCGCACGTAGCCAACTTCCCATATCTGATTCGATGCGATATTTGGTTAGCTGCCTCAAGTATCGATATGTTTCTACCGAACTTTACCGTCGATATTGAATACATCGTCGATCGTCGTGGGAGGACATAAGATATAGGAAACGCGCTGGAAACGTAGGAGGATATAAAATATAAATATGTAGGATACGCGTACATTTTGTTTACTATTCAACCTATTTTTATGATATTTAAAAAATGGAATAATATTAATTTCCCGTAGTTATCTTATATTTTCTTTAAAAGGGAAGAGTAATATATTTCCGCCCTACTTTTACGGAGATGTCGTCCGAAGTACACAAAGAAGGAAATTGAAACTGTTTGAGAGATGAAATGATATTTTCAGTCAGTTGATATACCAATAACGCTGTATAATTTTAATGAGGATGCTTCATATTTTGTTTCAATGGGCTAGTGCTGGCATCAAGAGAATCTAAGGCCAGAAGAGGTGCGTTCTTTGCCTCTGGAAGCCGCGTCTCCGGTGGCACTTGTGCGAGCGCGCTGACCGCCGCCGAGCCGGCGTCGACGCCAAAGCAGAAGCCCGGGGGGAGGGGGCGTGGCACGCGTCCTTGCGGCCGGGCTTTGATCTCGAGGCGCGCGGAATCGCTGCGCCG
>BOPP01000254.1:1036876-1059814 GCA_017312745.1 Gryllus bimaculatus
CCCCCCGCCCCCCGCCCCGTGCGCCGCGCCGCGCGGGTGCGCTCACCGGAAACGAACTCGTTAGAGAGGCAGTTCAGGAAGCATTCCGCACTACGGGCACTCCGTGGCGAGTAGTGGCGCCAATTTACTTGTTATTGTGCCTGTTTCACTTTATAATTAAAATACGCCTTTGAAACGTTTTGATGAAAATACGCATGCAAAATATTTAAACGAAAATAGGCTTACGAAATGAGTGATCACGTTCTAGTACAGGTGCCTAAACATAAATGTTAGTAACTTCTACTCCATGTAGAGGGATCAAAAATGATAACGTTGAGGAATTTAAAAATGATAAGGTAGTGGAAGATTTCTTGTAACAGAGTTTCTCGTGTGACATTTACTCTTGATCTCATCGATTGTGTCAGGACGTGACCCGCCGAGCACCTGTTCAAAAGCTGTTACCTAACGATCAGGACAAATGCTACATGTGGAACTCCTTTGTACAAGATATACAATTTCCCACTACAGGTCCATGGGTAAAAAGTTATTACTTTTCCCCCGTACATGCTCTAAAAGTGTATAATCGTTAATAAAAGTATCCCTGTATTATGGAACCTTACTATCCTTAATGTCTCGGATTCTTCCACAGTTCTATTTTTGATATTCACACTTCTATTATCTTTACTGAACAGATTATGTTCCGTGTGTGAATTGAAATAATCGTCTTTCCATCACAGTCTTTTCCTTTCCCTTCAGATATTTTATATATAAGATTCCTTCTAGAAGTTGAATTGCTTATAACAAATGAACTATGTGTAATATTTCGTTAAAATTATTATCAATAAAATGTGCTTTTAGGGCGTGTGAATTACATCAGGCGGATGACTTCATGATTAACCCCATAATTTATGCATGCAAATATTCAGTGCAGAATACACAGGTGTGAACCACCCGAAGCGTGTTTATTGTACAGGCGTCTGTTTCATCTCATTTGCATTAATATTCCATTTGCTTCATACTCTGCTCATTTAACAAGTTAAAGGTAATAACAGTTAGTACATAAGTAGTTCAAAATTGTTATGATGAACTTTCACACAATAAAATATTATGTGTCTTTTAATATTATATATTTCTACCATATCATTAAATTATTGTCCAAGAATTTAAATCATATGGATTTACTATGAAATTCAAAATGAATTTGTTTATAATGTCGCCAACTCACTAATATGTAACAATTTGTCCTGGCCCCTAATGCGTTGCTTTTTCTTGACGACAAGCAATGTTGCCCTGCGTTAATTTCAACACAGTATTTATTACTGCAAAACCTCATTATTAATATTTGCGCTAAAAGTAGAAACAAAATAAGATACTACAAAAACAGGGGGAGGGAACCATTGAAACTGAAAAGGGGGTCTTGTATATTTCAAGTTGCGTCAATCAAAAGAAAAATATCTTCACCGATTGTTCTGGTTATGAGCTGAACTAAAGCAGACTATTGAAACACCCCGAAAGCATCGAACACTGGCAATTTTACGCGGAAAGTTATTTATTTTATAGCCTGGTTTCACGTTGCAGATGTTATTACAGATATTATTTGAATTGAAATTGGGGATGTCTGTCACGCACGGTGAATTCTCTCGATTGGTCTCGATTTAAACCAAATATATTTTCATTTGTTTCATCAACGATATTTTCAGCATTGTGACGCACTTTAGAAATATAATACCGAACAACGCTTCGATGTCGAGGTGGCTTCGAATGTGGACGCACGTTTTCAATGGGATTGATTGGAAAGTGGAAATAAGTTGAGTAAGACAATGTCATTTATTTTGACTGACGATCCCTCATGAACCGAAAGCAGAAATACAGTTTTATTATTTTTAAAATGAACTTAACAAACGTTTTGTGTAAGTCCCAAAATAAATCAAGTGTTTTCCCGGTTAGCTAAATTTTCTGAAGGATAAATAATATTTGTATTACTTTTATATAGGAAACTTGAGAACATGTCAGAATTAAAGTAGAACGTTGGTTGTCCGAGCAAATTGAAACGCCATGTTAGCGTCAAGGACTTGTTCCTTACTCAGTAAAGAGAGATGTATAAATAGGAAGAAGAAAAAAGTTGTTTATTTCTTTCCTTTCCTTCTTTGGTATTTCACTCATGACTGTTCAATAGCAGCCAAGCTAAAATACGTATGCCGGACATTTATAGAAAATATAATAAATTATATGAATAAATTCTAATCGATTGGCTGACTGGTGATTCCGGGATCGTCAACGTCTAAGGTCATTAGTCCCGTAAGTATAGCGCATGCTTTAGTCGCTGGAGGGGCCGTGACCTTCCCCCACTGGATGGCGAGTTTCGATCTGGCCGTCGGCTCGCGGGGGTCCCCCCCTCCCCCTCCCCCCGCGAGGCGCTGCACAGCCGGGACTAGCCCATGCTCCAGACTGGCCTCC
Source organism: Gryllus bimaculatus (assembly GCA_017312745.1). Classification (NCBI taxonomy): domain Eukaryota; kingdom Metazoa; phylum Arthropoda; class Insecta; order Orthoptera; family Gryllidae; genus Gryllus; species Gryllus bimaculatus. The sequence goes on from BOPP01000254.1 coordinate 1,039,313, forward strand.
CCGCAGTGGGTGTGACGATGGAAAAAGGAAGGGCAAGCAAAGATCGCGCATCGTCCGTGGCCCGTGTGTGAGGGTACTGCTCCCGCATTCGCCTTGTGTTGAACGAAGAATCCACGGAAAGCTATTGGTAAGAGCCGCTAGATTTCTCCTCCCGACAGAAGTTCAATTATATCTAGCTGCGTAGTACTATTGTGGAAACTCCTGCCACCGTCGGGACTAGAAGCCTAGGAAAACCCCCTCAGAGTCCCTGCAGTGACATCAATTGTGCCAACTAAGCCGATAAATTCATACGGAATCGAATGAAATCAATAAAAGGATTGTTATACAAAGAAGATAATTTGAACGCAAGATTCGATCTATTGCCTGGCGTCCGCGTTTGCGTCATCGCCGGTTCCGCTCTGACCAATAGCACGTCCGCTTCGGCGCCCAGTCCCTCGCGTGGCTCCCAACCCCACCTCCGCCCCGCTGCAGCTTTTGTTCATGTTTCACCGATTTCAATCGGATACGCCCCCTTCGCGTCGTTCTCGACAAGATAATGGCCGCTTTTTCTCTCTCGGGCAATCGTTTCCGATCTGCCGCCGGGTTCCGTTTAGATTTGGTTCAAGTCCTAGAGATAACCAAGGATACGTGATTGACAGCGACCTACTTGAGCCGCGTTGCCGACACTTCCAGCACCATCGATGTGTCAGTCGAATTAAACGCCGAAGAAAGTCCTTGGAAACGATTGTGAACTCTTTGAATCACGCGGTGATTCAAACTCCTACAATCCCTAGCTGCTGTTAGGGTTGTTCACTACTTAAGCAATCATGAAGTTGGGAAAGAGCAAATGGGCGCACAAACGATTCTCGGCAGCGGTTACCGCTGTTGTAAACCCGTGAATGGCTACCCACTTTACGTAGGTTGGATATTGCGTAACCCAGGTGAAAGAATGGGCGTTTTCAATGTTAAATGAAGTTCGAGGAGACGCGATGTAGTTTCTGAGGCAGGCTGATGCAGCATACATGTTGAAATAGGCCTAGAGCAAAAGAACAATTCTAGAGCTGTCGCTGGTATTAAGTAGGTAATCTCACATATCAACTCCCTCGTCCGAAGAAAGTTGATAAAGAAACTGTATCATGTTACTGCAAAGAGCGTTCATGCACGTTCCCTAGTTAATGCCGTGAATGGCGGAAGCTGTTAGCGGGTTGCGTGTCCTCCTCACTTCGACGAAAAACTCGCGCAGAATCCGTGTTCACGATCGGAAGTCCCAGGAAACACTACTACTTGAAGTTCTGTTTAAGGAAGCAGATTCCATTCTATAATTACTAAAAAATAATAGAATCAGTTAGTTTAGAAATGATGAGAATTTAATACAATAGAGTCGTAAACTGATTGTCATATGCTCATCGAAGGATCGAAACAATATCCCTATCAGGGTGTTGTTTTATTACCCTTCACTGCCTGTCCCCTATCTAGGCGTGCGCTATGGCTGGACTGACGTAAGCCAAGTTTGGAAATTCCTTAGATGTATAAGAATAAGTTTGCAATGACAAACAGTAAAATCAAGCCCAAGTGACCAACCTTGTGTTAAGGACCAGCGAAGATTTGCGATTACTGGAATGAGTTTCGCCTTCTATTCGGCTTTTCAGATGCATACAATGATGAGTATTTGCTTCTCTATTCGTATCACGTTTAAAGTAGACTTCTTGGTTTTACTCATTTTCCTCATTAAACGTTCTTTGTGAATTTTATTTATATTTGTCCATTGTCTGTGGTAATATATAAATGTATATGCTTGCCTCCAGACAACATACCTTCACCCGACAAAATTGAAATAAAAAAATCTCTGTATTTTGGCAGGTTTTTGTCCGACATAGATACATTTCAAACATATTAGCGTGGTCGGGGAGAGCAGCGACACACATGTGGAATGTGGAGCAGAGTTGCAGCATCCACGAGAAAGTTTGTTTCTAAAGATCACATGATGACTGCGACCTCATTAAGCTTTGCTTGCTCATAGATTAAAAGAAGACATGCTGTTAGTTGAATACAAATGATTAAAATATATCAAGTGCTATGTAAGAGTCGATCAGAAAAGAAAATGTAACTATTCATTTGCACAATATACGCGCGGAGTGGTAAAACGCCGGAGGTGTGGGCAATAGTCTAGTGTCATCATCTTACAAAGGGTTGACAGTACAATTGTATGAGGCAAAAATGAAAACTTTATGTTTACTCGTAAATCATAACAGTTTGCTGTTAAATCATTACAGTGCTCAAGGAATGGTAAGAGAAAAGTTTCTGTACTTCTCTAGCGAAAGCAAACGATGTGTTGCTCCAGATATTTGATCTCCCTAAATTAGTATTTTTGGGAAGATTAGGTTAACATGAAACCTCCTTTCCTCTCCATCCATCCGCACTCGAGCTTCAGAGGACCTCTTATACAAACGTAGCTGACAGAATGAGCATTCTACTCGTAGTACACACGAAGACAGGCAGTCTACGCTTGACTTATATTCCTTCGTGTCGAGTGGCGGGGTTCCTCCGCCGCTGAGCGTCTCGTCGCGAGATGGCGCTGATTGTGGAACGATGTTGCGCGAGAAGGGGGGCAGCCTGCACCGAGCGGTCGCTGGGCTTCCTGGTGCAGCGCGGGTGCAGGCGGGCAGGATTACTGAAAGCCCGCGCCCGCCCGTCCTGCCCGCCCCGCTCGCTCGCACGCCCGGCGGGGCGTTCCTTGCGGCACGACCGGCGCTCCAAAACAGTGGGTCATAAGGCGTTCTTGCGTAATAGCCAGGCTCATTTTTGAGATTAGGCGAGGGAGAAGGCGCTCGCCTTAATGTGTTGCCCGTTCCCTGGAAAGGCGTTCCAGAAGTGAGTGGTTTCTCTTTGCACCCTACGTGTCAAGGATGTTAGGAAGGTGACGAGACGTAAATGATGATGATAGATGAGGGGTTATGTTCAGGGAAAAGATGCGGTATGAACAGACAAATACGCCACAACCTCGTGGTGAAACATTCTCACTTTACACATGACGGAAGAGCGGGCCTGATGGCCCGAGTCTCGCCACGTAAAATAAGGCAAATTCAATTCAATTCAATTCAATTCAATACACAGGGATCGAACCTCTACCATCTCTCACATTAAGTAAATAACATATGAAAAAATAACTTTCTATAATTCACTAAACACTACAAAAAGAGTGAACTTACAAAATAACTCTTAAAAAAGAAAGAAAGCTTTTAAATATAAACTTGATTTGTGTGTAAATTTAAACAATTATTTATACCATATGTAAAAAAATATTTCTGCTGTTGTCACAAGAGTGAGAGTACCCAAATCACCTACCAGGTTAGAAACAAATTGAGGGGAAATGCTTTTTAGATTGATTTTTATAACACATTGCTAGAATTTGGGGATCTTTTCCCAAAGTTTGGATGGTCTGTTGTATGCGGTGAGGGAAAGACCATACATGTACTCGCTACTGAGACGCCCAAAACATCTACCGGTCTAGAAACGAATTGTGGGCAAATGTTTGTGGCGTTATTGTCGGCGCGTCTGGCCCACTGCGAGGCGGCGGGCACTTGCGCCGGGGCCGCGCAGGAGCGAAAAGCCTATTAGAGCGCCGGCGCGGCTTAAGCGGATTTTCTTCTTCCGCCAAACCGCAATTACCCTCCCGCGCGCGCGCCTCGACCGCCCCATCATTTAATTGGCGAGTCTGCTACTCTAAAAATAGCTGCACTGTTATTACAACACGTTGCTCGCCAGCAATGAATAATACGCACGTGAATCTTGGTGAAAGCGTGCCACGAAATTGTTTCGAGCTACAAGTTGCCATTTTTAGAAATCCTCTTTATTGCCGGAATAAAGTTGTGATGTCGTTCATTAACTAAACCTGCTGACGATTGGAAGAATACGCAATTTTGTCTGCGAAATTGAATTGTGGAGTAGCTAGTAAGTTGCATTCCCCCCATGTAGCCTTGGAATCATGTAACGATGTAGCTCGTAGAAAATATTGAATTTGCCAATACAACGTTTTCGTGCGTCATTTGAGTAAACAGTTTCGTAAAAATAAAATACAGGCATACATAAATGGGTGGAGCGCGTAGTTGACAAGGAGAGGGAGCGACGAGGTGTGCCTGCAGAAGGGAGCGGCTGAGTGTTTTGGCAGCCTTTCGGGACGCACCAGTAACTCCGCTCCGCTGGAATTGCGTGCGTGCAGCGAGTGCGGAACGAGGGCGCGTGTGGACGTAAGGTGTAAAACGGAACGGCCTGCGATGCGATGGTCGCCGGAGTGCAGCTGCAGCTCGCGTCGAAGCGCGTGGAGTGCAGCAGCGGCGGGATTCGCCCAACCGGTTCGCCCCGGCCGCCGCTGCGGGCGCCGACGACGACCGCCTTCGATCGCTCCTGACCCGCTCGCACGGCGGAGCAATATCTTCCTCCCCCTCCCCCTCCCGCCTGGCCGCCACCTCTTCCCGCCTTCTTTCCCCTCCCGGCTCGGCAGGACGCCAACAGTCACGGAATTTTGCCTTGCCTCGGTACGTAATCACATTGCTGGGAATGTTTATTGCTAGATTTTTTTTCTTTTCTTTTTAAAGCGCGTCGGGTTTGTAGCTTTTGCTGTTCTGCCGCATTCATATGATTGCGTGAGAGGGAAAGTGATGTCTTAGTATTCCGTCCGCAGGTTCACTTAATACTACTACTTCCTCTCTTGACTTTTAAGTAGTGAATATATTTAAATATCATCAGAGTTGTTACTAGATTAAAATAGGAGCGGTGAATCCTAGGTATAAAACCTCCAAATAGAAGGAACGAACGCTAAGCGCACATAATTTTCGGTGTGATGCTACCGTAGAATCTGAAATTTCGTGAACGAACCTCTGGAAAGTTGTAGGAGTGTATCAGAGAGTTTAAAGGTTTGGATTCGCTGCGCCTCTTGGTACGGCTGGAGCATTTCTCTCCCGAGGCGCAGTGTCTGTGAAAATATCGGAACGCTCTTCCCACGGCTGCTTAGGTTGCGAGTTGCGGTTTCAGTTCCGGGCGCTGCGAATACCACCACGCATTGGTATGTGAGATATCGGGGGAATGTTCGATTTCCGATTCGACCCCACTGGTTACGTTTTCTCTCTTGATCTCTCTCACAGCCATCAGGCAAATGGCCTCGGAACGACCGAGTAGCCTCTTCGGTTCCGCCTCCTATTCTTTCCCACGCAGCACTTCAGTCCGCTTCCATATCTAGCGGCGCGCTATCGCCGGCGTGCGGAGCGAACTTTGCATTCGGTCCTCCGAGCAAAGTCTTGGAATCTGCAAAAGAAAGAAGGCGAGCTGCCCGGCCACTAGAGCTGAGTGGACGGAGCAGCTGCTCTCGTCTCGTCTACTGTCCTTCTCGTCGTAGCCATGCAAACTCGCCGCTTCGCAACCCTTTTAATATTATTTTCTTTTGGATTACATTGAAGCGACGCGATGAGTGAAAACAGTGGATACAGAATTTCCAAGTACTCGTATTGTCCGCCAGAAATCTCACGTGCTCTATTTGGAGTTGTACGTCAGGCATTTTATGTGAATTGTTTTAGCGAGGAACCGTCAAGCACACTGCCTCTGCTTTTGCTACTCTCAATTCACCTGCGTCCGTTACGTCTTTCAGTCGCTTGTGCGGTAGTAGACGAAGAAACATAAAATTATATTGTGGTATGCGGTTTCAGTTGCACTGTTAATACTTTCAGAGTGTTAATGGTTAATATTAAATGTAATTTATTCCTGCTAATGCACTACCTTAGGGATTTTGCTTCTCTTACTGTCGATTCGAAGAACTGCAGGCTCTAAAGTGTTTCTTGGGTTATATGGGCATCGAGTAATCGTATTCTTCACCCTCTATTCGAAGAGACATACATAAGCTTCTTATAACGTGGCTCCCAACCTAAGTAAATGTTACTACTGGTGGATGGATTGCATTTTTCTGCTAGGTACATATCAACCATAATCAACTTTCCCTAGTTTTGCTGTAACGTCAAATTCATTATCAGTCGCTATATATCAGTCAGAAATTATTAGACAGACGACCAACCATTACTCGTTTGGCTTTTAGAATTCGCATTCACGAATGGTCTCCCCACATCCTGGTATAAACGTCTCAAGATTGTGCTTGACAAATGGTAAAAGCAACTTCCAAGGAAGCTTCCCGTGTCTGGAGAATTTCCAGTTGTGAGCTCAGCTCCGTCTCGGAGGAGGAGAGACGGAGGCTGAAAGCGTTGGCAGTTTCCCTTTCGGTGGGATCCACTTAAGGCAGTGATGGACCTGACGTGTTTCGAGACCGGGAAGCCCGGCCATTCCGCACCCAGGTTAATTGCTTTCAGCTTCCTCTCGGCACTCTTGTACTACTCGGCAGTAAATTATTGGGACATCTCAAGAGGCTGACAAGGGAGTCAATTCCCTGCTTACGTGAGTGCGCGAACGTGAGCGCTGGACGCTCTCGAGTGAGCTGGAAGCTGCAGTGGATGTCGTTTTTCCCGTGCTTGTTTCGCCTTTTTCAGGCTACATTATGGCACGTAAAAGTATTTACAGCGATCGTTCAATATACCTTGTAAGTTCAAAGAGATCATATATTATACAAAATGAAGTTGTTGAGGCAAACTTATTTGACAACTATGTTTCGTATAATGAACATAGGTTATTCTGGCATTAAATAAATAGCAGTGAAAATCGTGACTTTCATGCGACCGACATTAATACTAGTAATATAATTAATACAAACGTTGGTAGACACATTCGTTATCGAGTCATAAAAACACACAGTTCGAATACAGAATAAGAGATAGGAATGTGAAGGTACAAACTTTTTTGGGCGCCTTGTTTCTCCTCCCTGTTTTCATCATCACTACAACTGTAGGGCACGTTTGCAGTTTGTAGATATTTAGTGATAATATTAGGTTGAGAATGAAGTAATTGCCGGCACCTGCACACGAACAATACGTTCTACTCTCGTCTTGCGAGTGTTACGACAGCAGGCGCCCTGCCAGGCCCAGAGAAAGCGCGTGCGACGCCCCAGCGCCACTCGGCGGCCTTTGCTCCCGAGGCCGCCCCTCGCCCCGCCTGCGGCTTCGGCCCCGCGCTGACCCCACGGAGAGCCGCACTTCTTGGAACGAGGAGCTAGGTCCGGGATATCAAAGCTGCTCTTCCCCACTGCTTCATTATTATTATTATTATTATTATTATTATTATTATTATTATTATTATTATTATTATTATTCAAGAGTGTTGTTTCGAACTGAGATTAGTTTCCTGGCAAAAAATTACGAAGAATTCAACAAGTATTTAAAGTATCATAATTTTTGTAATAACAATATAAATTATTGTACTTACATTTAATTTTTCTGTTATCGGGACATTTGCATTAATAGTTATACTCAAACTGAAATCAAAGTAGAATCCAAAGGCATCAAAATATTCTCGTGAATTTAAAATACGAGAGTATCGCACCCTCATTAATTTTTGCACAATTCTTAGGAATGTTTACTATCATTGTCATTATTATTATAAGCATCTAATCAGTAAAGTGATGTTCATTTTAACGAATAAAGTTCGAATTGAGAATAAGTAACTCCCTTACCTTTGCTTTCAACAACACACGACAAATGACTCTTCTTGGGCTGTCCTTTGTTGGGATTCTTCTCCTCCCTGGTTTAGAATACGCCCCTTGTCGTAGAAATTCCGAGGGTGGTTTGAGCGGCGATCAGTAGAAACTCTGCGGCGGCGGCGGCACCGAGGGCAGGCACGCGGAACGGCGCGGCGCGGCACCGTGCGGCGCGCACTGCGGACGCGCGGGCGACAGGCGACGGCGAGAGGGCGGCGCCGAGAGGGCGGCGCCCACACTGCGCCCGACGCCACGCACGAGGAAACGGGCCGTGGATACTCGCACCCACCGCAGCTTCTAAAGTTGCTCAATAGGGGAAATTGAAGGGATCGCGTTTTAAACAGGAATTAATTAGCTAAAACTGTGAATAATTACTAATATATTGTTGATAATTAAATACATTACTTTATAATAAACTTTGAAACGTTACATTTCGAAAATACATACATTACTAATATTTTAAAACAGCATTCACAAATAATGTACTATTTTGAAGTATATTTATATGTTCAATAATGGTTTTTAATTGTGACATTTTCAAGGCCCCCTTTGGAGCCGTTCTGGTCTATGATGGTATTCAGAGGGGTCTTGATTTCTTGGAACTTGATATTTCTAATATCCTATTATCGAATTTTTTTTCTCTTTGTTTTCTCTGCATTATCACATGTTAATTTTTTTTCTATAATTTGAGAACGCAATCTGCACAGCATATTGCTTTGGGGACTTATATCAAACTTCATAGGACTATTTCTTTCAATAGAAAATTAGCACAAGGAAGATATGATTGATGGGTGTTGTTCGCCTCTTGTGATCTTATTCAGTATTAAAAATGCGCCTTACCGCTGTCCATCCCGCCTCTTGGATTCCTTTTGCCTCGGGAGTTTTGCGAGAACAATAAAATTTGTTTCTTGAGATTAGAATGTGTAGTTTCCATTGGGGGAAGTTAAATCTAAACACCTATTAAGTTTGTAGGAAGCATAGGGCAGAAGACTTAATTCCTACTAATTTGGGTCTTCTCAAACGCCAAAGTCTCTTTTATACCTCATATCTAACGTCAATATTCTGTATAGCTCGATCGTTTCCCTTTTGTCTTCACATTCGTGTTACCTAGTTTTCATTTAATTGCAATATTTATTTTAATGTATTTGAAGTTTGAAAATATTTCCTCTAAAATACTTTCTGAAAAGAATATGTGTAATTAATGAAACTATATAAACGGGTACTACAGAAGAAGATATTAAATCTTCCTGCATTTATTCCATCGCAAAGTAAAAAAGTCATATCTCACCAAAAATAAATGTAGGAAATAATAAAAACTACAATTTTTCCAAATTGTCGAATTGTTTATTGTTCATTTTACGAGTCTAGAGTTGGTCAGTTGATGGGTGACTGCGAAATGTGTGGCTTCGGACCACTGTGCGGTGCTCCGCTGCGCCACCCCCCTCCATTACCCCTCTTCAGCGAAACTAGGGGCTCTTTCTCTGCAGGCAGTGCAGAAGACCGAGCATTGCGCGCGAGAAGAGTTGCACGGGGTCAGAAAGTGCCGTTGGAGGAATATTCGGGCGGGAGACATTGGCAATAAAGTAAAATGGTCCAATAAAAATGAGCGTTATGAGAAAACTGAGAAGCCCTTCCTTCTACCGTTCTGAGATACTTTACTCCTTTCACATCCCATTCTGGCTGCAATGTAAGTGGAACAATTTGGTACAAAGTATCTGTCGGCGGCGTAAGCTTTCCCTCCAACCAGTTCCCCGGGAACATTTTAGGCCTGCTGATTACGATCGTTTTTGAACACTCTTTGCAGAAAATTACTGTTAGGCAAAGCGGCCTGCCGAGATGGCGTGCCGAGTCCAGAAGGTTCTCGGGAAGGAAAGTCACTGTGGAGGAAGCATCGAAGACGTAAGCCGATGGTTGGGTGGTTGCGACGCAAACAGGAAGTGATCGCTTAACGCCACGCAAGAGATGGTGCAGTTTGCTACATGCTGCTCGTGCTCACGAATTTATGGCGCGAAGTGTTGAGTTGCGGAGTGTAGAGTCGGAAACCTTTGCGTGGTTTTCCGGTGGAAATCGAATGGGAAGGATTTACGACTGCGTTTGGAACATGACCCAACGCGTACGCCATCGACGTGATGAAGATTTGGGGTTTAGAGTAACTTCCGTTCTTTGGAAGGGGTTGGATTTTACACCGGCAATTTGGGATTGTTTGAAAAAGAAACGAAGAATATTAGTTCTTCAGCCTTCACTCGAGTTAACTCTACATCTCTGCCTTGGGCTTTACACCTGCAATCAATAACGACCAGGATAAAATGTACATATCTTGCAAGAGATGCTGTCGAATTGTTTAATTCAAATTAGAACCACATGATTTGAAAAACACTGTTAATCTTCATTGGAATTGTAATATTTTGAGGTGTCGAATGTGTCTCATTAATATCCCACTTTTTTGTTATCCGATAAATACTAACTGTAAAGAAAAAAATATATAGCATTTTCGTTTTGAGGGGCCTTAAGTGTCCGTAGTGAGACCGTCATATTCGAGTCGAATTAGTTTTACGTGCACATTATTTATGATAAAAATTAAACATCGTGTGACTTGTAAGAATGTTTGCTGTTATCTATTTGGCATTCTCTACCTGCGAGCGACTTTCACGTTATCAGCCAGCTATAAGGAGTTAATTGGGACATGACAGAAAGCAACAGTTTGTTTTCCGCATCCGGGAATCGAACCCGGGTCGCGTGAATCTAATTGCCTGTTGTCGATGATTTGCGTTAGATATGTGAAAAAGCTGATACTTAATGAGTTCTTGGAGTTAATTTCTCGAAATGCACTTCTCTCTAGCAATATTTGTAATCACTAAGATGACGTGGCAAATTGCCAACCTTCAGCCACAGAGTCACTCGTAAAATACGAGAAGTGTACCCGAAATTATGCCTGAATGGGACAACATTAACTCTCCGTCAATAAGCGCCAGGGAATCAGTGATATGGCTAGCTATGATAATGACGACCGCATTGCGAACAGCGGCGGCGGTGACTGGGAACAGCCAGGTTGATCCGAAGCGACACGCAAATGTTCTTTTTGTGCCAGGCATTAGCACGTTTGTGACCCTGGGGGCTGTCGGAAATGCTGGTTAATAGCTTTGGTCATTAATATTCCTAGTTCTTTTGATAACATTCTGACAAATGCCAGACAGCAAGGGCATTCCTTTTTCTTGCCAATCAGCTTCCCAAATCCAAAGAGATACGCTGAGAGTACAATATATTCTTTTTCGCTTAAATTACCGCTTAGAAAGACAGGGCAGGCGCCCCATCTAAAAATAGGATTAAATAGGATGATACAGGAAACATTAACAAAAATGGCGTGGGCTGATAAAGAGCACGAGACAACACATTAGAAACATAACCCGAGCAAAAACCGCCCGTGTACCCGGTCGGTGAGGAGCTGGTGGATCTGGCGGCGCGGGAGCGCGAGGGAGCGGTGCCGGGCTGGGCGTCCCTGGCTCAGCGCTCAGCTCTGCTCTGCTCCGTTTGCCCAACGCGTCGTCGCCTCTCCCCCCCCCCAGAGCGCGCCCGCGTAGCAAGTGGGTCGCGTGCGAAACTAGATTCGAACGCGTAAAATCTTCTATTGAGAGGCGCGGCGGGCGGGGGCCGGGCGAGGCGAGGCGGGCGCTTCAAATTAGTGTTTGTTTTCGCGGCCGCCTTGCTCCCTCTCGCGCTGCGCCGCCGCCGCCGCCGCCGCCGCCACGCCCACTCCGGCCCTGCCCTCCACTTCGCCTCCTTTTCGCGCCTCCCCGTGGCGATGGCTGCCGCATTTAGTTTCCTTTCTTCTTGATCATCGTCTGATGGCCTCTTTCTATTTCGCACTATCTGCTTTTCGTTGTTGATGTTTCTTTGTCTGGCGGTATTTTACGCTCTACATATTTCGAAATGGCAGCTTCCTCCAAACTGCTTATTATATAAGGATGTTTCCAAGTTAGTGACGGTTTATAAGCTCTTCATGTATTAATGATTTTTTATCTCTTGGAATGAGACAATTTGAAGTAGAACATATATTTTTCCTTACCTGCGTTCTATGACTCGCCTGATTATAATTAGCGATTTATTTCATAACAATTTCTTGTGCAATCTTCCTAACTACTTCTACATTTCCTCAATCTTCTACTGTGATTTTCACTTTCGTAATCAGCTTTACACTTTAACACTGACTCAACTACAGTTTTATGTACTAATTAATTACACAATTCCAATATCTACCCTCGAGTAAAATTGATCGTTAACATCCGAGCACCCTCCCTTGTGTAGCGACGCAGAATGAAAACTCATTCCTGCTTAGTGTTGAGAGCAGCTTCGTTTCGTTCCACCTGCACCCAGCCTACGCGCGCGCCTCTGGGGTCCCCACCTGGAGGGTAGGCTCTTCCCTCTACCGCGCTGCGCCGCGTTGCAAGAGCCTTTGACAGCCGCCGCTGCCGCTTTGGCATTCCGCCCTGGCTGCCGCCACTCGCCCCGCTGCGCCGCGCTGCTGCCGAAGTTGCGTCCCCTCGTCTCGATCCGCCCGCGGCAGCCGCACCCTCCGACCCCTCCCTCCCCCCGCTGCCCCCGCCTCGCGATGGCGCGGCCCCAGCCCCGCGCCGCACACGGCCTGCGTGCGCCACTGCTCACCTGCCGGGCACTCAGGGAGAATGTACCGGAAACAGCTAATGTACACATGACGAAAATAATGTACTGTTTACGATTACAATTTCCTTTAGTTTCATTACTTTCAATATTTCAACGATTACATTTCAATATAAGCCAAGAATTGTATTAAATTTTAAAAATTCATTTTTATAGTGTACATTTGCAGTTAATTTACGATGGTCAGAGAATGGTCTTGCTTCAAACGTTGATAATGAGTGGGAATGAAATAAATTGTCTTAAGTTCTTGTTTTCTTTTGTAATACACCGAACAATGGTTATGTCTTATAAAATGATACAGAAAATTAGCTTTAAAAATCTAAGATTCAATTCCGGAATACCTGGAAAAGTGTGGGACTTTGGAAACCCGAAATGCACAGCAGTCCTATGATAGCATTCTCCTCTCTCGAGGTGGGGCACAGCTGAATGGAAAGGTGTTTATTTACCATCAGAATATCACGTTACTTCAGAAATTTCATATAAATCATAAAAGACCTTACTCTGCAACCGTCACCAATGTCCCTTTCTATGTCATTCTTTCAATTGCACGCCGCTTTGCAATTAGCGTGAACCTAGGTATTTATTTATCACATTCTTGAAAACAAAAAATTAATTATTTGTACGTACAGTGTAAAATGGAAATCTTCATTATTTGCCATCGCACCCTTTTCCATTCCACTTCTCCCCACCACCCCTGCTATGCTCGGCGCCCGCCCCTCTTCCCCCGCTCTGTCCTTCACCCTGCCCCCTCCCCAACAATCCCAAACTGGTCAGATTGGGATTCCTCGTTCCAGCCCCGTCCTGCCTCGCTCTGCCGCAACCCGATCTTCCCCTTGCTCGCACCGCTGCTGAGCAACTTCCAAAAATGTAAACATATTGCTTACTATCTTGAACTTATTTTTACTTATTCCTCGTACTTGACAAGAAGAGAAAGTATTGTAATCGCACGCCGGGATTCAGCGATTTGTTAAAATCACATTTTGGGGAAATATTTTTACATACCTTTTTGTAAAATATGTCATTTTTCTCGGCCACTCAAAATAATTCATGCAAAATATGGTTAATATTGTTTCACCTTTTCTACAGTCATTATGCCACAACCATACACACGCACAATGAGTTTTATTTGATATTAAGATTAATAATATTAATAATTTGAAATGGATAATGTTGATATGTTTAAAAGTCTTAGTTGCGGATTTTTTATTCGGATCCGAGAAATATTGGCATTCATTCACTTCTGTACACTTTCTGTGCTACTGGCAAGTTAAACGCTTCAAAAAATGAAAAAAGTTTTTAAGAATTGTAAAATACTAAATACGTAAAGAGTTTAAAAGTTGGATATATTTTGAACTTTACTGTGCTTTTCGATATTCTGGAATTGTTTCTTAACATTTAGAAGCGCGATTGCTTTCATATTATTATGTTATAAATGTTATGTCATGTAAATGCTTTTATTTTCATTCCGTGATAGCAAGTCAGATTCCGTGTTATTGTTGAGGATTACGGAGCTCTTTTAAGCACCACATTTACAGCAATGTAGCTCAGCGTTAATGGATCACTTTTCTCTTCAAAGATACTGGTCTCCAGGAAGGTTTTTGGTGGATGAAAAAGTTCTGAAACTTTCAATTCATATTCGTTAAGCTTTATGCAGGTAGGATATTTGCTAATGAACTTTTATTGAATTGATAACGTTCTTACTTTTAGCAAAATAGTGCTAAAATATTCCACTAGGAAAATATGTGTTCAAAGATTTACGAATTGTGTGTGAGAGATAGAAAGAACATCTCCTTGTGTTCTTTTTGTTCTCAGTAAAGTAAAATTGTAGGCGTTTTAAACTAGGGAGAAAGCGCCGGTTGTATGTCATATTTATTGCGAAATTTGTTAGAAATAGAAGTTAAAAAAGAGAGAGATACCGTAATTCATTTGATTGGCCCACAGAGTGAATGATGTCTATCGGATATTCAATGTCCCATTCAGTGCACATCTGTCTCTGCCGCATTGTGTGCGCAAATCGTACAGCAGTCTTTATTCTGTAGTGGGCCATAAATCCATTGGAGTCGTAGATTTTATCCCTTTGGATAAAGTTCTATTGTTTCTTCCGTTGGAAAGTAACTTTACACTAGAAGCATTGCTGAAACTACTGACTCGTTTTAAAATTCTTTTGCGAAAAGTGAAAGTAAATGATTATTTAATTATTAAACATTGCAGCGACGTTTATGATCAATAATTTCCTGCAGGTTTTGCTCTACTTAATTTAATCGGTATTGATTATTAATATTTTACCAGTCAATAAATGTCCTATGTCGTAACTCAGGTGTCAGTTGCAGAGGAATATAATGCAATGATCACTTATTTATTTCTGGCTGTTCGTTTGTTCAGAGTAGCATTAAAACACGTGTACCACACCACCGGTTCGCTTTCTAAATCTGTTATACTTCAATCCTTTTATCTGCATACATATGATATTTCACAATTTATACTTACCATACATGATCAACCTTTAGGGTCATGCTATCATACTATGATTGTTCAAAGTGGCTTTTACGTTCTAGCAACAATTTCCTCTAGTTTTTCCTAAAAATTCAATTGAGAATTAAATTGGTTATTCATATTAAATCTCTTACGACAACAAAACTTATACAATTGTATTAACGTAGATATTTCGAAATAAATTTACGCCAAGTCACTACAGAAGTGAGTTAAATGGATTTCCCATCAGATAACATACAAACTGGAAATGTTTTGCCCATACTAGAAAAAATAGGTGGCAGGATTTCTCCCTGATTTTGGCATATTTTCGAGAATTAGAAAATCATCTGGTTAAGAATGGCTCACGCCTTCGGAGGGGTTCCGTTAATGAGAAGTACTTTCTTAAAGGATACAACATGTAGCCTACGATTAAAGAAAGTATTTCATTAAGAGTTCATGAAAGCACTTTTTAAACAAATAAATGTATAAGCAATTAGAATGAAGAAATAACTCGGCCTCCAAGTGTAACATCCATCTTAATACATTTTACTCGGATCTACATATCAGTTTGTGGTCTCTTATTAAATTTCTTCTTCCGCTTGGAATATGAGTCGTGAAAGCTTTTATACAGCTCTCTTCAAGCTCATCAAAAAACGCTGTGCATTATTGCGCTTTTGCAGTGAGTTCTACTCGTATGTAGCACTGCTTTCTCGCCAAGGGCAATATTGAATTCTTTCCCGATGATTTCACTTTAAATATTGTATTCTGTCTTGTCTAAACTACGTCGTATCATCGCGCGGAATTCGAACTCAGAACCCTAGCGCGGAGCGTTCGCTGCCGCGCCCATCTGCGCTATTCAGGTCGGGTATTAAGAAGTAATAAAATTTTAAAGAGACAAGCATCCGTGTGCAAATGAGCCTCGTGCATCGAGTCGGATCTCTCGGGGTCGCTGGCCACGCCGGCCGCCCGGCGCTGGCGCGCTCTTGGCCAACGCCAGCCAGGGCTGCGGCATTAGCACATCGCCTCCCCTGCGAGGCGGGGGCGGCGCGGGGGCGGCGCGGGGGCGGCGCGGTGCTTACGGCCCCGAGATGCGATACGCCCCGTCGTGAGCGCTGTATGCATTACGAAACGTACGAGAACTATCGCTTCGGAATCGGGGCCTGGCAGCTCCTGATCGAGGGCCAGCGGGGTGGAGTTGCGGGCTGCGCGCGGGGGATAATGCATTGCCTCGCCCACCACGTGCGCACGCTGACACCGAAAGATTTTCCTGTGAATGGGGAGCTGCTCGGTCGATGGCCGGTCGGCTGGCCGATACAACGCATTAAATGCAGTGCTGTTTGCCGGCTATTACAAGTATTCACATATCAACCCGCATCAAGTATGCAATCAGCTAGGAATGGATTCTGAACTAAGTTGCTAGCTTATCTAGAAGATATCTAGGACATGCAGAAGGAGCTGTTAATGTATTGACCATGTACTACATGTCCAAGGAAATGTCTTGGTGTAAAAGAGGAATGACGGTAACTTATTATTATAACCGCACTTTATTATTCTGTATTTCTTTCTATTTCAAACATTTCAAATGCTAATTAAATTTTCAGAATAGATTTAAATTACTGTAACACAAAAATATTTCTAAAAGCAACAACTAGAAGTAAAGACAACGATTGTAGCAGTTAGAAAAAACATTTTTAAACAAATATTACTCGAGTATAAAATCACCCTTTTTACATATATCACTGACGTGTACCCTTTATAAAATACCAACCATTATCAAACAAGTAATTCGTTATGAAAACTGTCTAATATTTTTTTTTATGTCGACGTTTGTGGCTCGTCAAATATTCTTTTTTAAACTTGCCATCAAATTGGTAAATCTCATTTTTGTAACTAAAATATGTTTTAAGTCGAATTATTTTAATGAAAATTTGTTGCAAAGAGTTTAAAAAATCAGATCTTACATGCTGTTTTAAGTCAATCGATCCATGAGGATTGGATTTAAGTTTTTGCCCCGCTGCAGCAAACGCTGCGATCGATGTCGGTTTGCGAAAGAAAGGAGGCGCATATGCCTCTGCGTGCGAAAAGCCATTGGCGAGGGCCGGAGCAGCTGCTGGGCGCCTCCTGGAGGATTGGCGGCGCCGCTTCCGCCGACTCGAACACGGTCGATCGTTTCTTTGGCGGCGGAGCGCCAGCGCGAGGGGGGGCGAGGGGGGAGGGTGTTGCGACGAGCGGACATTGCGCTTCCCTTCCGCCCCCCCCCCTCAGCTGGAGCCTGCCACGAGCGCGGTCGCTAGCAACTCGCCAGCATTGCTCGTCCCCACCAGCCGCCCGTACCCGCCATCGCTCCCACTTCGTTGCCGCCCCGTTCTCATCCTGATCCGTCCCGCCTCTACCTCCTTCCTGCTCTCATCCCGGCCCGATCCCGTCCCGTTCTTTCACCGATCTCGCCTTCTCCCCGCTCCGTCCCTTCCCTCGTTCTCATCCCGCCCCCGCCCGGTGTCTGCATCGCCCTCGCCCCACTTCGCGGCCCTTCTTCTTCCTTCGTCGCCCTCGTCGCTCGAGCGGCTTGCGTGCCGCCGGGGCATCCTTCGGCCTCTCCCCGTTGGCGCCTCCTCCCCACTGCAACTCCGATTGCCCTTCCATCTGGCAAACAGACGTGCTTCGTACTTGAAAGTCGGACTTAGGCATTAGGGGATTGCAAATCAAATAAGTGGCGGACTTTCTGAGTGTCAGAATTGTTTCATTTCAAATCTCACATATCCTAAGTTCCGTCCAAATTCGCAATAAGGTGATCAAAGGTGTGTAAGCTCTAACTTTCAATAAAGAATGCTGTGTCTTTCAATCAAGAATTGAATTATTGGTACATTGACTCATTTCATATTTTGTTGTTAATTCAACAGTCACATCAACACTATCATCCTTATCAGAATTCAAAATATTTAATTAGACTACGATACTACGATTCACTCGTACCTGCCCACTTGCAAAAACACCGTCAGCAGGCGAGCGATACTTCATCGACAGCGGCTGTTGCTCACCGTTGACTGCCCTCGTTGCCTCTGTCCCTCGCCGTCTTTCTGAACACCGAGAGCGTTAGGGCCGTCGCCGTCGCCTTCGCTGTGTAATGGGCCAAAATTATGCCCAAAAGAGTCGTAACATGTTTACTATTGCAAAGTAAGAAAATAAGCCAATTCTAATTAAAGTGCTAACATGTGTGGCACATTAAAGTAGGACTTAATATGAATATGAGAGACTTTATTTATTTTGTCTCCTCAACGTTTCTGTTCATTTTCTTTATTGAGAGGTTCTCGAATGTCACCTTCAGTAATATTTTCCATTTAGGGTGAGGTAAACAGAATACAGATGATTTCGATTGTCTTTATCTCTTTTGTGGAGTTACCTTAAGAAATGCCATTTTTAACTAATTTAACGTAGCATTTCAAGGTTTACACGTGATTGTTACTGAATATTGCAGAGTTGTATCACTTTAATTACAGCATCATTCCAATACATATTAATTCTCTCTTTATGTCCAAAATGCTACACTTTGACATTTTTGATGAGTGGCTTGGCATTTCTGACTTGAAGGCATGGATTAGACTGCTTTTTCATTCACGGTCGTGAGTGTCCGAGTAGCCTGGCCTGTTCACTAGGAAAGCCTTTCTGAGGCAAGATGTCACTGTCAACGCACCCTGTAATATTAATACTCCTAGTACGAGTAGAGTTAAAATTGTTGATGTGTCCTTTCATATAAATTATGTAGCCGTTGTTCCCATGTTGTTTTGAATACTAATTCAATGGATCGAATGAATGACTTTGTGTCTCACACGCTTGCCTGTATGTCATGTCAAGGAAGGTAACATTCCTGACCGACGCATAATTTGTGTACTTCGACCCTGCTCTGTTATCATCCATTCTCTTTCACACTTGATTCCGCTTACCTTAAATAATTATCAAGGGAACGTTGATTTATGAACGACATCGTAACCTTACCTGTTAGTCATAATAAAAAAAGGGAACTTACGATACCGACCGAGACACATGTCAACTTTTTTTCGTTCTACATTTCTATAGCATTTTCCTACACGCCTTTTCTTGTTGCTAGAAAGTCCTCTTTCACTGCGTAATCCGGCCTTCTTAACCTCACTTTTATGAAGGTTTGTGTTCTTTTTCCGCTCCGCGTTCCCGTGGCGAGTGGTCGGGAAAAGATTTACCGGCGGCGGCGGCTAGTTCTTTTAATGTTCGGAGGCCCCTTGATCTCACGTTGAAGAAAGAAACATCAACAAGCGCGGTGCGCGACTTGGCGCCTCGTCGGCCCCTGCCGCCTCCCACGGGCGCCCTTGCCCGCGGCGGCCCACCAGCCTGACAGGCCCTCTCCCGCCCTCCCACTTCCCGCCTCTCTTTCCTCGCACCGCATCACCTCACTTCCCTGCTGCCTCCCCGCCCCTTCGTTCTTCCCACCCTCCGCCGCTTTCGCCGCCGTCATCTGGCCTCTGTTTCGGACAGCGGAACGCTTTTTCGAAATAAAAAAATGCGTCGACTTGTCGCGCTCCGCTTCCCACCATTGTGCGAATAGAGGGGTTAATTGAGTAATGCTAATGGTTGAACCTAATTATACTGTTATATTACGAACTTTTTTATTAAATTATAATTTGTCTTACAAATGAACAGAAATTGAATTGCCCTTCGTTGGATAACGGCTGCGTGTAGCTTCAATTCTCGCTGCTGCAGGAAAAGCAAAAGGTGCTTTTCCATGAATCCTAATAAATGCAGTTGAAGAGGACTGAAGTTGTATGATAATATAATTGGGTGTACGTGGCATTCGTATTTAAACACACGTACATGTAATGAAATGAAACAGGTTTTATGTTCGTCATGATGACGATCACTATTACTTTTTAGTGCTCAGAATGTTTTTGTCAACTGGCGTATAATTTGTCAATAATAGTGTTCACTTATTCTTCGTCATTTTTCATTAACAGATTATACTTTTGTACAGAATGCGTTATAATTATTAATTAGTTATCATATCTTGAGATGTACATCATTGTCAATATATGTAGTACATGAGTAAATATCATATTAACGTGTGATTTTCTTTTTGTTTTAGGTAAGTCAACGGCTTCAGTCATAAATCAGTTCTTGTGCTGTTATGTGAGTATTAGCGCACTTTCCAGAATTCTTGTTGCAAGGTGTAAGAAAGCCGAAGAACCGTTTTCCGATTGAGGTGTCAGCCCGCGCTGCTACATTTCGAGCGCGTGGTCCATGATTTATAGGATGAAACGAATTTTGTTTTTTAGAAAAGGAGACGAAAAATATTGAAGCTATTATCTATTGTATTATTTTTTATTGATCTTGAATGAAATGTTTGCTTCGCGTCGTGCTGTACTAGGTGATCTTGCTGTTTCAATCAGCTAATTTGCAAGAATCGTACTTACAGATTCACTTCTCTGTACCAAGTATTCATTGCGATTGATCTTGCAAACCTAAATCTACAATGCTGTTACGGTTCCTCTGCATCGTTGCGCGATTTTTTCGGAAGAGACGCGACCTGTAACTTTATGAAATGTTGCGTACTCGCAAGAATATACTTTTGAGAAACGTTACCAAGTTCCCTTCCTTGAAGTTCTTCTGGGAATGAGAAAGAGGGAGGGCCCTCCTCGTGCCACCTCTTCCCGCCTTCACTTGCACCGCCGCCCCCTCGCCCCCGACGGGCCCTTCATTGGGGGCGGAGCCTTCGCTGCTTCCCG